>ML849291.1:0-14743 GCA_009831015.1 Picea engelmannii
ATTCGCTCAAACTCCCTGAGAAGGCTGAAAAACAAAAGCAGCAGCAGTTAGAAAACTGTATTGTATTAAGGGTTGCTTCGGCTAAGACCCATTTTCAATTCAGATAAATAAAATCCCATACCCGTTATAGTTAAAAAAAAAAATACAATAATATACCATGTGTCAATAGGTCAAGATGTGGGAACTAATGAGTGAGAAGATAATAAAAAATATTAAGTGAATAATATAACTAAAACAAATAATTAAATACAATAATATTCCATGTGTCAATAGGTCAAGATGTGGGAACTAATGAATCATAAAATAATAAAAAATATTAATTGAATAATATAACTAAAACAAATAATAAAATAATATATATAATAATTAAATACAATAATATTTCATGTGTCAATAGGTCAAATAATATTCCATGTGTCACTAGGTCAAGATGTGGGAACTAATGAGTCATAAAATAATAAAAAATATTAATTAAATAATATAACTAAAACAAATAATAAAATAATATATATAGTAATTAAATACAATAATATTCCATGTGTCAATAGGGCAAGATGTGAATTAGTCATAAAATAATAAAAAATATTAATTAAATAATATAACTAAAACAAATAATTAAGTAACATATATAATAAATAAATACAATGATATTCCATGTGTCAATAGGACAAGATGTGAGAACTAATAGTCATAAAATAATAAAAAATATTAATTAAATCATATAACTAAAACAAATAATTAAATAATATATATAATAATTAAATACAATAATATTGATCTAATGAAAGATGTGGGAACTAATAGTCATAAAATAATAAAAAATATTAATTGAATAATATAACTAAAAAGATAATAAAATAATATATATAATAATTAAATACAATAATATTTCATGTGTCAATAGGTCAAATAATATTCCATGTGTCCATAGGTCAAGATGTGGGAACTAATAAATCATAAAATAATAAAAAATATTAATTAAATAATATAACTAAAACAAATAATAAAATAATATATATAATAATTAAATACAATAATATTCCATATGTCAATAGGTCAAGATGTGGGAACTAATGAATCATAAAATAATAAAAAATATTAATTAAATAATATAACTAAAATAAATAATAAAATAATATATATAATAATTAAGTACAATAATATTCCATGGGTCAATAAAATATTAATTAAATAATATAACTAAAACAAATAACAAAATAATATATATAATAATTCAATACAATTAACTAAAGACTCGTAAGATAATAAAAAATATTAATTGAATAATACAACTAAAACAAATAATAAAATAATATATATAATATATATAATAATTAAATACAATAATATTCCATGTGTTAATAAGTCAAATAATATTCCATGTTGGTCAAGATGTGGGACCTAATGAGTCATAAAATAATAAAAAATATTAATTAAATAATATAATTAAAACAAATAATATATATAATAATTAAATACAATAATATTCCATGTGTCAATAGGTCAATACGTGGGAACTAATGAGTTATAAAATTATAAAAAATCTTAATTAAATAGTATAACTAAAATAAATAATTAAATGATATATATAATAATTAAATACAATAATATTCCATGTGTCAATAAAATAATAAAAAATATTAATTAAATAATATAACTAAAACAAATAACAAAATAATATATTTAATAATTGAATACAATAATATTTCATGTGTTAATAAAATAATATATATAATAATTGAATACAATAATATTTCATGGGTTAATAGTTCATAAAATAATAAAAAATATTAATTAAATAATATAACTAAAACAAATAATAAAATAATATATATAATAATTAAATATGATAATATTCCATGTGTCAATAAGTGTGGGAATTAATGAGTCATAAAATAATAAAAAATATTAATTAAATAATATAACTAAAATAAATAATAAAATAATATATATAATAATAAAATACAATAATATTTCATGTGTCAATAAAATAATAAAAAATATTAATTAAATAATATAATTAAAACAAATAACAAAATAATATATATAATAATTGAATACAATAATATTCCATGTGTTAATAAAATAATATATATAATAATTGAATAGGGTTAATAGTACATAAAATAATAAAAAGTATTAATTAAATAATATAACTAAAACAAATAATTAAATAATATATATAATAATTAAATACAATAATATTCCATGTGTCAATAGGTTAAGATGTGGGAACTAATGAGTCATAAAATAATAAAAAATATTAATTAAATAATATAACTAAAACAAATAATTAAATAATATATATAATAATTAAATATAATAATATTTCATGTGTCTTAGATATTCACGGGCATTCAATAGAACTTGATTCATGAATCGTACTTGGTTACCACGGTACCACTATTGCTTGCGCAACTTTACTCTTCCTATAATAACACCTTTTTGTTGGACAAGAAAGGAACCACCAGTCAGTCGTCGGAACTACCTCCTCTTTAAATGAGGAACTACAACTGGACCCCCGATCTTTGATGAATTGGGGAAATAGAGGTATCGAGAGATTGATTGGTATTAGTTGCATTCTCCTAGAGCTGGCAAGGGGAAGGCGCCTCCATACCTTATACTCTAGACTCTAGCTAAGATACTGATTAGATCCTTGTGGCTAAGCCATCCATCATCAGTAGTCCAGTCCCATTTGTTGTAAGAGGGGTTCTGTAGCAGGCGGTATTTGAAGAGCAGGCACTCTCCCAATGATAATTTCGGGGAAGTGAGGAAAAATGCAAGCATGAGCAATAAGTGCCTTTCAATAGCCTCAGAATCGCAATAGCTCAACAAAATACGGAATTCTTCTTTGGATCTGCATCATCGGAGTAACCCCTAGCATGTGAGTCCCTGCTGGCATCACAATCAGAAGCAACATCCTTTCTTTCCTCTGCTGGTGAGACTGCTTCTGTTGCTTTCATCTCTGCTACTGATCCAAACCCATAACCACATAAATAGTGCCAGAGCCGATTGATTTACCAAGTCTCACTAGCATCAGTAGATTGAACAAAGCAAGCTGGACCAACAAAACTAGTATCAGCAGCTGCGCTCTTGTAGTCTCGCTATCTATAATGTAAGCATCTACCCCAATCATAGAAGAAGGAATGACCTGCGTTGTTAATTACCATCATCCTCACGATGTGGGAACTAATGAGTCATAAAATAATAAAAAATATTAATTAAATAATATAACTAAAATAAATAATAAAATATTATATATAATAATTAAATACAATAATATTCCATGTGTCAATAAAATAATAAAAAATATTAATTAAATAATATAACTAAAACAAATAACAAAATAATATATATAATAATTGAATACAATAATATTCCATGTGTCAATAGATCAATATGTGGGAACTAATGGGTCATAAAATAATAAAAAATAGTAATTAAATAATATAACTAAAACAAATAACAAAATAATATATATAATAATTGAATACAATTAAATTAACTAATGAGTCATAAAATAATAAAAAATATTAATTGAATAATACAACCAAAACAAATAATTAAATAATATATATAATAATTAAATACAATAATATTCCATGTGTTAATAGTTCAAATAATATTCCATGTTGATCAAGATGTGGGACCTAATGAGTCATAAAATAATAAAAAATATTAATTAAATAATATAACTAAAACAAATAATTAAATAATATATATAATAATTAAATACAATAATATTCCATGTGTCAATAGGTCAAGACGTGGGAACTAATGAGTTAAAAAATAATTAAAAATCTTAATTAAATAATATAACTAAAATAAATAATTAAATACTATAATATTCCATGTGTCAATAAAATAATAAAAAATATAAATTAAATAATATAATTAAAACAAATAACAAAATAATATATATAATAATTGAATACAATAATATTTCATGTGCTAATAAAATAATATATATAATAATTGAATACAATAATATTTCATGGGTTAATAGTTCATATATTTCATGGGTTAATAGTTCATAAAATAATAAAAAATATTAATTAAATAATATAACTAAAACAAATAATAAAATAATATATATAATAATTAAATACGATAATATTTCATGTGTCAATAAATGTGGGAACTATTGAGTTATAAAATAATAAAAAATATTAATTAAATAATATAACTAAAATAAATAATAAAATAATATATATAATAATAAAATACAATAATATTCCGTGTGTCAATAAAATAACAAAAAATATTAATTAAATAATATAATTAAAACAAATAACAAAATAATATATAATAATTGAATACAATATATTCCATGTGTTAATAAAATAATATATATAATAATTAATAGGGTTAATAGTACATAAAATAATAAAAAGTATTAATTAAATAATATAACTAAAACAAATAATAAAATAATATATATAATAATTAAATACAATAATATTGCATGTGTCAATAGGTTAAGATGGTTAAGATGTGGGAACTAATGAGTCATAAAATAATAAAAAATATTAATTAAATAATATAACTAAAACAAATAATAAAATAATATATATAATAATTAAATATAATAATATTCCGTGTGTCAATAGGTCAAGATGTGAGAACTAATGAGTCATAAAATAATAAAAAATATTAATAAAATAATATAACTAAAATAAATAATAAAATATTCTATATAATAATTAAATACAATAATATTCCATGTGTCAATAAAATAATAAAAAATATTAATTAAATAATATAACTAAAACAAATAACAAAATAATATATATAATAATTGAATACAATAATATTCCATGTGTCAATAGGTCAAGATGTGGGAACTAATGAGTCATAAAATAATAAAAAATATTAATTAAATAATATAACTAAAACAAATAATAAAATAATATATATAATAATTAAATACAATAATATTCCATGTGTCAGTAGGTCAAGATGTGGGAGCTAATGAGTAATATAATAATAATAAATATAAATTAAATAATATAACTAAAACAAATAATTAAATAATATATATAATAATTAAATACAATAATATTCCATGTGTCAATAGGTCAAGACGTGGGAACTAATGAGTCATAAAATAATAAAAAATATTAATTAAATAATATAACTAAAATAAATAATAAAATAATATATATAATAATTAAATACAATAATATTCTATTGACAATAGGTCAAGATTAATTAAATAATATAACTAAAACAAATAATAAAAATATATATATAATAATTGAATACAATAATATTCCATTTGTCAATAGTTCATAAAATAATAAAAAATATTAATTAAATAATATAACTAACAAAAAATAGTAAAATAATATATATAATAATAAAATACAATAATATTTCATGTGTCAATACGTCATAAAATAATAAAAAATATTAATTAAATAATATAACTAAAACAAATAATTAAATAATATATATAATAATTAAATACAATGATATTCAATGTGTCAATAGGTCAAGATGTGGGAACTAATGAGTCATAAAATAATAAATAATATTAATTAAATAATATAACTAAAACAAATAATAAAATAATATATATAATAATTAAATACAATAATATTCCATGTGTCAATAGATCAAGATTAATTAAATAATATAACTAAAACAAATAATAAAATAATATATATAATAATTAAATACTATAATATTCCATATTCCATGTGTCAGTAGGTCAAGATTAATTAAATAATATAACTAAAACAAATAATAAAATAAAATATATAATAATTGAATACAATAATATTTCATGTTTCAATAGTTCATAAAATAATAAAGAATATTAATTAAATAATATAACTAAAACAAATAATTAAATAATATATATAATAATTAAATACAATAATATTCCATGTGTCAATAGGTTATAAAATAATAAAAAATATTAATTAAATAATATAAGTAAAACAAATAATAAAATAATATATATAATAATAAAATACAATAATATTCCATGTGTCAATAGGTCAAGATGTGGGAACTAATACTTAGATGGTGGTGATATGGAAGCAAATAATATAAAATAATAAATAAAAATAAAATAATATATATAATAATTAATTACAATTTTTTCGAAAAATCATAAAATAATAAAAAATAAATATTAATTATATTATTTAATTAATAATAATATTAATTAAATAATATAACTAAAACAAATAATATAAAATAATTAAATAATATATATAATAATTAAATACAATAATATTCCATGTGTCAATAGGTCAAGATGTGGGAACTAATGCTTAGGTGGTGGTGATGTGGAAGCAAATAATATGAAATAATAAATAAAAATAAAATAATATATATAATAATTAAATACAATAATATGCCATGTGTCAATAGGTCAAGAGATGTGGGAACTAATGTATAAGTGGTGGTGATGTGGAATCAAATAATATGAAATAATAAATAAAAATAAAATAATATATATAATAATTAAATACAAGAATATGCCATGTGTCAATAGGTCAAGAGATGTGGGAACTAATGCTTAGGTGGTGGTGATGTGGAAGCACCACCTACAAATTTTTTCCAAGTCGACACTGCCATGTAAGTTGCCACATTATCAAAACAATGGAAAAATGCAAAACTTCAAAAGGCCATAACTTTTGATCCAGGACTCTGAATGAGGAAAATTTATATTTCTAGAAATCTCTGGAGGAGACGAAGAAAATTAGATTATTAAAAATGTCAAATTATGACAAACAAAAATCACTCAAAACATGAAACCAAAAGAAACCTATGCAATATTCCAAAAACTTTAATATGGCCCCTTTATTTTCAAGAAAAATTAAGAGGAGGATGTTAAGGCCTCCAAAAAATACTCTTATCTAAAAGAAAATAAAACCATACCCTCGAGCAAGTAAAATTCAAAACGCCTATTGAAAAAAAATAAAAATTATTATTATTATTTTAGAATTTATTATATGTTCGAACAACAACATTGAAAATCCTTCGAAGTAGCCTATTCAGAGTCAAGAGGATATAGTAATGAAGAATACTCCAATGAAGCCAGAGCGACAAAGGACAAAGATTTATTTGGAGTAGTAAGTCGATGTCAGGATGAAGACATGTGTCAACAAATAGAGTTGGGAATTTCGATGATAACATTTTGTATTCCAACTTTCGTAGTTTGTTACAATACTACGACATAACAAAATCGAAGAATATTCCTCTTTGATACTATTCATTCAATGTTAAAAGAACAAGAGAAGTTCCACCACTCTGAACCTATGGTATTGAAGAATATTTCTTCCACCCAAAGTAATAGTCAATGACTGAGATCCATTCAGAGTTGAATAGATCAATGGATGTAGGAGAGAAATGTGGAAGCTGGCAAAGAACATGATTTGTGGCACTAGCGAATGAAAAGAGGACACATGACAGTTGGATCCACGAGTGTAAATGAGACACATGGCATGTGAAAGTTGACCAACAAGACCTGGAATAGTAGAACGAGGAATATTAAATCGAAACCATTGATTATCATCGATCAACAATGGAGATTATTCAGTCATTCAGAGTTTGAAAAAGGGGTGCAACAACTCAGAGTCATTTATTTGGAGCGTCGTAAGCTGCGGGTGTCAAGACACTCTTAAAATAATAGTCCGAGACTCAAATTTGACCGTTGAGTCAGATTGCGATTAAATCATAACCATCTGATTGAAGGTCGATTCCTTTCATGGTGAAATTAGATGTAAATCGTCCGATCAGGATAGATCGATGATGAGGATTGAAAGTTGGGATAATCAAAGGCATGATAGGGATTGTCCATCCTATGATGATCAATAGTGGAAATTGAAAATTGAAGGAGTTTGATAAACTACGAGGAGAGTTAAGACAAAGACGAGAGGCACTTTGTCATAGTGCCGATTTATGATGATAGGCGCTAAGAGAAGAGGGATGGAGAATAGAGATTTGGATCAAGGTTATATTTATGGGTCATGTGGAAAATAAAGGATTTAGAACTGATCTAAGGAGTGCGTTAGTTTAGTGCCTAACAACAGATAATACATAAATCTGTTCGGAAAGAATTTTGGGCCCGAATTAAGAAATGAAGGCAACTCGAGTTCTAGAGTTGAGTAGAATTTAGTTACGAACTATGCACCTATGGGAAGAACTATAAATTTTCAGACCCCAATCTAGTTTCAGTCTCGCTGATTTTTCAGCCAATGTTTAATGCCCAAACCCAGTTTTATATCAGCAAATAAAACTTAGCAGAAAATTAATTTCAGAACTGAAACATGAGGATTTTGAACATCGTTTATAACTCATAAATAAAATATCAGCAACACATAAAACTCAGAAAATTATAGACACAGATATTTTCGGTCTAACATCGACCCTAGAAAAACCCACAAGGGGAAAACTAATGAGAGAGGGTTTTTTTTATTATTTAGGAGCTTCAGAGAATTCTGTTATAGCATGTTCATCTTCATAAATTTAAATGACAAACTTATCTTGATAACCATGCCAAGTCTTCACACAGGAAATAAGCCAAACTCCTCAAAATTCTTTCCAGAATTTTCTGCAATAAATTGCAGGTCTACTCCTCGATTTCTGTGCCTCCAAAATGTTGTACGAATGCCTCGAAATATGTTCCAACTTCTTCAGCAAATTTCTGGGTACATTAATGGCTATACGGCTGCCTTGAAAACCATGCCAAACTTTCCAGAAAAACCTCACAACAATCTGTCTTGATTTCTGTACCAAGAAAGGACTGTACGGACCTGTACAGAATCCATACAGTATGACCTGAGTATGGCTGTTTGTCCCTCCTCAAAATCTGTGCCAAAGTATGGTTGTATGATGTCTCGATTTTTGTGCACACAAGTGACTGTACAGACCTCAAAATCCGCATTGTACGGACTCCTGTGTATGTTGAACCTTTGCCTCGATTTTTGTGCTATTATTCTTCCTTGGAATGCATGCCCTAGCTCTCAGAAATGGCTGCTCTCTTGCTGCTCGAAAATTCTCTCTCTCTTTCTCTCTCAACAATGAACCAACAACCCAACAATGGGTGCGCCCTCCAACCCTAATCGACCTCATGAGGTAGGTGAGGAGTTTTCTAATCCAATGGTTGAGATTAGATTAGATGTGTTGCTGAGATTTGATGTCTCTTCATTCACCCTCACTAAAGTCATAAAGTCACCTTTTAATTTGCATCTCACAAATTAAATGACTAGGGCCCACATTAGGCACTTTCTCACTCCTTAGGTGCCTAGGGATGAGAAACACTTTCCTAGGTACATTATTTAATTAGAAATTTAACACTCCCTCTTACTGAGGAAAGTGTTACTCACCACTCCAAGCTTGTCTCTAAAAAATACAAACTTGCCTCTACCCAATGCCTTGGTGAGTATGTTTGTAACCTTCTCCTCTATAGATATGTATTATAGTTGCACAACTCCTCTATGAACATAGTCACGGATGAAGTGATAACGAATCTCGATATTCTTATACCAGTCATGAAAATCTGGATTCTCCGATAGTTTAATGAAACTCTGATTATCACAGTAAATCACAGTAGGCCTCAATTGCACACTGAACAATCCCAACAGCATCTTGCGAAGCCAAAGGGACTCACAACTGGCCTGACTGGCTGCCATATACTTAGCCTCTGCAGAACTCAAAGCCACTGGCTTTTGTTTCTGACTGAACCAAGACACAACTGCTAATCCCAATCCAAAACAACACCCTGAAGTTCTTTTCCTGTCACTCACACATCTTGCCCAATCTGAGTCTGTATAGCCAACCAAACGAACTCCATCTCCTCTCTGATAGTTTAGACCAAAATATATCGTACCACAAAGATACCTGAGCACATGTTTTTCTGCCACCCAATGCACTCTCCTAGGCTCCACCTTGAACTAACTGAGAGTGTTGTCAGCAAAAAAAATATCTGGCCTGGTATTAACCAAATACATCAATGACCCGATTAACTGACGATACAAAGTGGAATCCACCAACTATGACTCAGAAGCATGAAGCTTCTTCCAGTTGGTAATCATGGGAGTGGTCATGGGCCTATTATCCCCCATCTGAATTCTACTCAGAATGTCACACACATACTTCCCCTATCCCAGGAAGATGTGTCAAGGCTCCTTCCAAACCTCCAATCCCAAAAAGTAATGCATCAGTCTAATGTCAGTCATATCGAACTCTGAAGAAAGGCTCTCCTTGCAGCTGCTGATGAGTCTCTCTGCCCTTGTAATGAAAAGATCATCCACATATAGTAGAAGAATGAGAGGATCTTCTCCAACCACAATGAAGTATAGGTTGGGATCTACCTCACTCTTCTCAAAACCCGACTGTTGCAAATAGGCATCTATCCTCGAATACCAAGCTCTGGGAGCTTTTTTCAGCCCATACAATGCCTTCTTCAGTCTACACACATGAGACTCTCTCCCATGCACCTCAAAGCCCAATGGCTGCTCAATATACACCTCCTCCTCAATAAGACCATTCAGAAATGCGGTGTTCACATCCATCTAGTGGATCTTCCAACCCATCTCTACTGCAATGGAGATCACTGCCCTGATCGAAGTGTATCTAGAAACCGGTGCAAAGGTCTCATCATAGTCGACTCCCTCAACCTGTGAAAACCCCGAGCCACAAATCGATCTTTGTACTTATCAATGTTGTTGTCTGCAACATGCTTTAGTTTATAGAGCCACCTGGAAGTCACCACTGACTTCCCCTCAGGTCTAGGAACAACTTCCTAGACATCGTTCTTCATGATGGAATTGTACTCTTCCATCATGGCATCTATCCATACCTGTCTACCAGTGGCCTCCTCAAAAGTGGAAGGCTCGGACTCCCGAATACTTCTCACCATCGTGATGTAGCTGCAAAACCTCTCGGGAGGTTTACTCTCCCTCATTGCCTATCTGGGATTCCCCACTGAACCCTGTGCCTCCCTCAAAGTGTCCTGAAGCCACTTGGGCTTCCTCCTCTCTGAAGTAGTGTCTGGTGGAGGGGAATCTCCCTGCTCAACCCCATCTCCTGAAGACAATGATCCTGAAGTAGACTCTGAAGTACCCGATCCTGTAACCAGTGGACTAGTAGTCTGCGAACCTGAAACCTGTGGCCCTGTCACCTGTGAACCTGTCATCCCTGAAACTGGTGGCCCCAAACTCTGTGTCATTGTAGTTTTTTGTGGACTCACCTGAATCTGTGGTGAAGAATGCTCACCCTTCTCTGTCCCTCTAGACTTCCTAAAGGCTCTGTCCTCCTTAAATATAACATCCCTCCTTAAGACAGTCTTCCTCAAGAAAGGAAGGTATACACATAAATCCTTTGAAGTCTCACTGTACCCAACAAAGATCCATCTCTCTGTCGTGGGCTCCATCTTTGTCCTCTTCTCAGAAGGGACATATGAAAATGTGATGCACCCAAAAATACGAAGGTGCCCCACCTCAGGCTTCTTCCCAGAGAAAGCCTCCTTAGGAGTCATTCTCCCCATAACTTTGTGGGGACTCCTGTTCTACAGATAAACTGTAGTATGGCATGCCTCAACCCATAGAAATAATGGCATCCCCTGATCATGTAACATGGCTCTCGGAGCCCCAACAATGGCCTTGTTCTTCCTCTCTGCAACCCCATTCTGTTCCGGGTTGTAAGGAATAGTCAACTCCCTCCTGATGCCCTCTCCTGTAGAGAAGTCCATGAAATCCTTTGAGGTATACTCACCCCCATTGTTCGATCTCAAGACTCTGATTTTCTTCCCTGTCTAGTTCTCCACAAGAGATTTGAACTCTTGGAACTGACTGAAGACCTATCCTTTGGTCTTCATGAAGAAAATCCAGGACTTCCGAGAGAAGTCATCAATGAATACAACATAGTATAGGGAACCAGTAAACGATGTCGAAGACATTGGGCTACATGCATCTGAATGTATAAGATCAAGTATCCCTGCTGCTCTACTGTCACTACTCGAAAAATCTGTCTTGGTGTACTTTCCCAAAGCACACCCCTTGCACAACTCATGGTGCTCTGAATTGAAATCTGGAACTCTTGTCACCATCTCCCTCGGAACTCTCAAAGTCCCATGGTGAAAATGTGCCATCCTCCTGTGCCATAGCTCCAATAGGTCATTGCTGCTACTGGTAGTATGAATCAATGTTCTCACTGGCTGGAACAAAAGCTTGTACAACCTCTCATGTCTAGTACGAATCACTTTGGCCGAAGTGATGCTAGACCCTCTGGGAAAAAGAAGCACTTGCCCATCATGGAACAAGACCTCATAGACCTTCTCCTCAATCGTAGAAACTAACACTAAGTTCTTCTTCGAGCCTGGAACATATAGAACCTCTTCCAAAGTCAAGGGAGGTAAAGACTCCCTACAAAATGAAACTATTGCTCTACCAACCACCTTGACCTCCTGGTCATCTCCAAGAACTACATCAACATTTCCCATCTCTGTAATGTAACACACCCACCATCATTATTCTTAAAGAAAAATTGAATTGGGGTTAATCTCCCACAAATGAGAAATCTCCAGAACCTGCATTAGTGAACTGTCAATCCCTGATTCAATATAGGGATTCGGGGTTTCGGACTTTCGGTTGTTGAGAGTCCTTGTCCTCTCAATTCCCCGACTCGCGATGAGCTCTTTCCCTGGTCTTAGCCCCCTCTAGCTAGGCTCTCTAGTCCCCATGACTAGTTCCTATATGACCGCAGTCATATGCTTCCGTCGGGGTTTCGGGGTTTGCGATGTCACCATGTTTATGTCCATGGGACTCGAGATTCTCCCATCCCTGATGCGCTCTTTCACGTGCTATCCCTCCCGGTTCAACTCCCACTCATATGACCAACTCCCGTGACCACAACCTCATCCCGTCGGGGCTACGGGGTTTCTAATGACAAGGTGTATGCACCCACAGGATTCCCGATCGTCTAAGTCCCGATTCTCTATTTAGTTGACAGTTGTCCTCCACTACGACGCTGTCCTCCTCCTCTGCTGTTCTGACAGCTATTCCTCACTGATCGTGTTTTCACGGATCGGGATATCAAAGTGCACATATCACTCGTCTACGGGATTCACGATTTCCCGATGAACAAAGTGTCGACGGCGCCCGATCCTTGGCCACGTGTCCTTCTAGATGGACGGCTCAGATTAACTCTCGGGAGTTCGAGACTTTCAAAGTCTCGGTTCTCATGACCTCGAGAACTCCGATTTCCCGATCTGCGACTTTCGTCCAATCCCTGACACCTGTCCCGTGTGAACGGACGGCTCAGATCTTGTCGGGGTTTTCACTTGGATTTCCCCGATCACTTGTCCATTGAAAAGCCGATTTCCTGATGGACGGTTCGATGCTCCCGTTGGGATATCGTGATTCGCGATTCCAACATGTAAGAGGTTCTTGCCTTCGGAATCCCTGATTCTTCGATTTGCGACTTCTTCGGATCTTCCGACACGTGTCTCTACTGATGGACGGTTCTGAGCTTATTGAGATTTTGAGACTTTCGAGGTCCTGTTTTCCTTTCTCTCAGAAACTTCGATTCCCCGATTCATGACTCTTCGGGATCTCTTGACACGCATCGCGCATAATGGACGGTCCAGATCCGATCGGGAAATCGCGTATCGCGATTTCACTATGCAACGGTTCTACACTCCTAAAATCTCCGAAGGTAAAACCCCGACTCCTATCCTGATGTCTAACGTGTGTCCTGCCGAGATCAACGGCTAGGGTCCTTTCTCGGGATTTCGAGAACCACAAGGCCTTGATTCACAGACTTAACAAAACCCCGATGGCTCAGATTTCCCGATGACTCTTTCGGGACTCCTCCTATGCACTCTAGGGCTTAAACCCCGCGCAACTTCTTGAGATCTGACGGCTGACGAAATTTTGCCAGTTTTCTCTGTAAGATCCTGATCGTCGGTTTCTTCCCCCTTGAGGATCCTCTTGAGAATGGCTAAGTATCCCTTCTACAAGAGGGAATATCTACTAGATATCTATTCCAGGGATTCCCTGGAGATGGGTAGGGGAAACAGATTTCCTAGGACGGACTGGGAGCCTAACTTAGCTCAATCTAAGCATAACTAGATTCAGTTTATCCACGTAAGTCATGCATGGCTTCCTCTATTATAAGCACATGCCTATTAATCATTATCAAAACACTGCACAGACATTCTTACACCGGAATCATTTACAATTTCATAGGTCTATGAGCATATACATATATGTATCATTCTATGAATTTCAAGAGGCAATATGTAAACAAAACACTTATCAGAAATGACTTCAGAAATGGGTGCAAATGCTGAGAGGGGTGCTCGTTTCCACCCAACCGTAGGCTCAGTGACTCTCAAAGGATTTACCACTAGCCACCCCCGAGCTGAGACCATGATTTTCTGAGACTGCGTATCTCTGTCTGCCAGTGACCAGGAGAGAAGGTTGCAATCCCTCCTCTCTGCTATCACCCACTCTGCGTAAAACTACCAGAGTTCCCCTCGCATCCCCCCCCTTTCTCAATCGCTTCTGCCATATGCCTTATCCTCTCGCGAGGTTGCGTGTGGCACGATTACCCTCACGCTGGTCAATCATGATGGCTCTACAGATAGGCGGTTCACCTCCCCATCCCTCATCAAGCCATCAACCTACCAGCCTGCAAGGCATTTATTTCAGGGCTAGCGAGCCGCTTTTGGTTCTCCGGGCCAGTGGAGTCCAAATATGGTATTTAATTCTTGGTGGAAGTT
>ML849291.1:22753-32773 GCA_009831015.1 Picea engelmannii
CCCAACTGGGAAGCTTCTCCCTAGAAATAATTCCCTCCACAAAAAAAACCCATTATTTGGAAACTCCATTCAATGCTGTTCTCACAATATCACTGTCAACTATGGCTTCCCCCACAGCTCCAAGATCATCCCTCACCTGTGTCAATCTAGTAAGATATGTGACCACATTTTCATCCTTGGTCATTTTTATGCTCCTTAGTTTTTCTCTCAAAACCATTTTTCGGTTCACATTTGTACTCTGGTACAATTTAGTCAAAGACTCCCACATCTCATAGGCATGTGTCTTCCCCGTCAAGTGAGGAATCAAATGATTCTTGATGGAATCAAGAATAAACCTCTTAGCCTTGATAGTCTTCTTAGTGTAAGCTGCAAGAAGAGTAGCATCAGTAGGTACCACAACAGGATGAGTAGTGGTATTTTCCACAATGTACCACAACTCGTTTTCTTGCAGAAGCAAGATCATCCTCTCCTTCCAAGCACCAAAATTTGTTTCCCCATCAAGTCTGTCCTCAACTCTCAAACCTGTAGCCATTGACCCTTTTCTGCTGAAAATAATAAATTCAAAACTGCTCTGTGAAGTGACTGTTGTCCCAACTTTTTGACTGTTGAAATTTTTGCTTCCTTTCAACTCAGCTCTGATACCATGTAAATTTTCAGACCCTAACCTAGTTTCAGTCTCGCTGATTTTTCAGCCAATGTTTAATGCCCAAACCCAGTTTTATATCAACAAATACAACTTAGCAGAAAAATAATTTCAGAACTGAAACATGAGGATTCTGAACATCGTTTATAACGCAGAAATAAAATATCGACAGCACATAAAACTCAGAAAATTATAGACACAGATATTTTCGGTCTAACATCGACCCTGGAAAAACCCACAAGGGGAAAACCAATGAGAGAGGAAGATTTTTATAATTTAGGAGCTTCAAAGAATTATGTTACAATATTTTCATCTTCAAAAATTTAAATGACAAACTTATCTCGATAACCATGCCAAGTCTTCACATGGGAAATAAGCCAAACTCCTAATTTTTTTTTCCATATTTTTATGCAATAAATTGTAGGTCCATTGCTTGATTTCTATGTCTCCAAAATGCTGTACGGATGCCTCGAAATATGTGCCAACTTCTTCAGCAAATTCCTGGGTGCATTAATGGCTGTACGACCACCTTGAAAATTGTGCCAAATTTTCCAGAAAAACCTTACAGCAATCTATCTTGATTTCTGTGCCAAGAAAGGACTGTACAGACCTGTACGTAATATATATGGTACGGCCTAAGTATGGATGTCTGTCCCTCCTTGAAATATGTGCCAAAGCACGACTATACAGACTGATAAAATTTGTACCATACGGATATAAATAAATGTTGTCTGCTCTCTCGATTTATGTGCACACAAGTGACTGTATGGACCTCAAAATGCATGATGTACGACCTCCTGTGTATGTTGAACCTTTACCTTGATTTCTGTGTTATTATTCTACCTTGGAATGCCTGCCCTAGCTCTCAGAAATGGCTGCTCTCTTGCTACTTAAAAATGCTCTCTCTCTTGCTCTCTCAACAATGAACCAACAACCCAACAATGGGTGCGCCCTCCAACCCTAATCGACCTCATGAGGTAGGTGAGGAGTTTTCTAATCCAATGGTTGAGATTAGATTATATGTGTGGCTTAGATTTGATGTCTCTTCATTCACCCTCACTAAAGTCATAAAGTCACCTTTTAATTTGCATCTCACAAATTAAATGACTAGGGCCCACATCAGGCACTTTCTCACCCCTTAGCCGCCTAGGGATGAGAAACACTTGCCTAGGTACTTTATTTAATGAAAAATTTAACAAGAACATGCCAAGAGTTAATCATAATTTTACCTGGAACATCCCCATGGTTGACTTCTTGGGGTTCAGTTAAATCCCAAGAGACTCGCACCTGCCAAAAATATTTTTCAAGAGATGAATATTCTCATCATGTTTCTTTGAAAAAACAATAATTTTTTCTTGATAAAGTACAATGAACTTGTGAAGATAATCAGAAAAGGCACGGTACATGGAACACTGGAAAGTCACTCCAACATTCATAAGTCTAAAAGTCATATATGAGTGTGTGCCCCACGGGGTTGTAAATGTAGTTTTATACCTATCATCTTTCTTAACTGGTACCTTATTATACCTTGAGAATCCTTCTACTATGGACATCATGTTGAAACATGTGACATCCTAAAACACATGCTCCATACTAGGAAGTGGATAATTATATTTTAAGGATTCGAAATTCAAATTACAAAAATCAATACATACCCTTCTTTCCGTAGTCTTCTTTCTTACCAGAAGCACATTAGCAACCAAGTGAGAATATTTGATTGGTTCAATAATCCTAGCCTCATAGAGCATCTGTAGATCTTTCTGTATTGTGAGAGATACCTTTGGGTTCATGTACCTCTATTATTGTCTGAATGGCTTGGCACCTTCCCTCAATTATATTGCATAGCTTATGAATTTTGGATCATATGATTGTAGTTTGTCATAGGTCCATCCAAATACATCTCGGTACTTTGTTACCAAAGATATGATATTTTCTCTCCCTTGTTACATGCAAACGTTTTCAATCTTTGGTATCCCTGGTGTTTCTTTTAATCCAATATCAACTTCCACAATCTGTTTATTTGCACATGGTTTTTTAGCTCTAATAAAATTTTCATATATATCAAATAAATCTTCCAATGGAACCAAAAAATTTGGGATCTTGTTGTTCTTGATTTGGATCAATGTGACCTCATCCTCTTCATGTACCTCATCAATCACATGGATATAAAATTCATTTATGCAATTTATAAAATTACATATATGATTATCATATTCAAACACTTTCCATGAACCAATGTTATCAAGAATAAAGGGTCGAAATGATACCTCAACCATGTACTTAATGTACGGATTAGGCATGCATGACTGAAACAATGTTGTTGTAGATGCCATAGAATTTGATATTTTGTTGAACATTCTTGGGACAACAGTGATTTTTAATCCATAAAAGAATTTTATTCCATTCCATACTTCATCCTTGTATATTTTCAAGCAAGGATGGATTTTCTTCACAATACATCTTCACTTGGTTCACAACTAGCTCAGAATCCCCTTCAACCTTCAATTGCTTTATTCCCATCTGTATCTCTTTTTGTAATCCTAATAAAAAATCTTCGTATTCAACCATATTATTAGTACAATCAAATTTTAAACGACATGAAAATGGGAAAATCATACATGCAGGGGTTGTGAGAAATACCCCTGCCCCTACTCCATATTTGGATCTAGCACCATCGAATTGAATGGTCCATAATCCATAATTAATTACCTTTGGTAGAGAGATAATGGGATCTTCTTGATCATTAATTATCACCTAGTGCCCTATCTATGACTCATCCACATCAGGATACAATGGATCATTCTCTAGATGACTTGGATCCTCCACATTTTGCAACATCTTCTACTCTCTAAAATGTCATATATTGTGAGTAGGAATAATCTGAATTTATGCATATAACTAGTCCATTTAAATAATTCCTCCAACATCTACGACCCACTTTCTTGATGGAAGCATGCCCCACTTTGTTGGACAATCAATCACTAGTATGTCCATGATTAATATCTTCAAAGGACATAGATGAAAGCGCACCTAGAGGTCTTTGATCACTCGACATACTTGGATATATCTTGCATCCACTGCTTTCACATTCGTATATGGTTTTTTAATCTGAAATCCAAACTCATGCATTATCTCAAGTGTCATAATGCTAGTGGAGGCACCCGAATCTGACATGTAATTTCTTAAAATCAAATTATGTACCAATAAGGAAAGGTAGAAAGGAGTTGGATCATTATCGTTCTTACCCATACCCAAATATACCTGCAGGTTTTCATCCGAGAGATTTATGCGAATCAACTCCTTAAGAGATACTAGGATATCGATCTTTTCTAGCTCCCCTTCTATGAAAAAAAATTGTGGTTTCATGTTGATTTGGGGCATCCATCTGTGGTGGATATTTTTATACTATTTGGCTACTCAGAATATTCTCTTTCATGGAATAATTATCATTTATTTCAGCAATCATTAATGCATATTTGGATTCATCCTTTAGATGTGATATGGGGTGATTTGGATCCCATAAGTTTCCATGCTAGTGGGATTCTTACCATACGATATTTGGAAGACTTGCAAAACGTCCGCATCATCTAGTTCAGATAGAAAATTCAATCAATCATCCCATAGCTCAAAGGATTTTCTATTCTCGTCAAGAGAATACAGATAAGTAGTGTGTGCGAAGACGACATACCCTTCTTCATTATGGGGAAGCTCACAAGATCAACAATAATGGATAATTGAAGAATGATCCAAGAAATTTGTACTCTACATTGGCATTGAGATCTTTTGTTCTTCAGGATTCTTTGCAATTTGAAGTGGTTTCTTATGATGGAAAGGACTTTGATTCGCATGCATGATTTGATGTGTCTGCATGCTCTTTTACATATTAAAAAAATTGTTTTTCAAGTCACTAAGCAATCCCATGATCTTAGATGGAAATTATTTATTGTTGGTTTCTTGTTTGTCTTTCGGTTTTTGAAGCGCTTTGACATGTGAATATTGGGTTTTCCTCGCCTAATGGTTGAAAAATATGTCAAGAGGCACTTTAACTTTCTAGGATGCATTGATATTCTTCTTTATTTTGACCACAACAGCGAATGTTGAGTCCAAATTTTGAGGTTCCTTTTCCCTAAGTAAGAAACCAAATGAACCATCAAAATCGTGTAGATAATATAAAAAATCAAATTCTTCATTATGCATAATATTAACATGAATCCTATAATAAGTTTTCAAAAACATAGTATTAAACTCGGGAACAATTTAATTCTTTCCTTTTTTAAGCGATGGGAAAGTTTCAAGAAGGATATAATTGTCTTTTTTTGTCATCCCATTTTTCGATGAAATTCTTCTAAAATGAGTTCCATCCATCAATTGATCCTTAATAGATTAATTTGTACCATGCTCATGCATCCCCTTCTAAGGTTTTCACAAACATCTTTATCATGACATCTTCATGTTCAATTTATAAATCGTTCACAAACTTCAAGAATGCATTCACATGATTTTCAATGAAAATGGTATTGCTCCCTATAAATTTGGGAAGATGGTCCCTGTATTCATCTATAGGAAGTGCATGTAGTTTTCTAGAAAATTGTATTAGATATAGCGAGGAAAAAAATGCCATAATAAATATAATAGGTTGTCCTACCATGTTTCTAGTACAAACTGGAATCAAAGGAAAAGGAGATGAAGGAATACGTGAGGGATTTATTGACGTTGGCAAAGAAATCATTGGTATACTTACCACTATGTTGTTGGTCGTGATAAATTGGAAGGTCACATGGGTTGTAGAAACAAGAATGGTTCCCATGGTCAAAGTAAGAGTTCTTTCAGGCACTAACGATGGCCTATTTATGAAAAACGTTTATTGTTCTTCAAGGACCAAAAAAAGGTATTGATCTACGTCGAATCTAGGATATTTTCTTACATTCCCCAATGGAGCCGAACATGTATCAAGTGGAGTCACCAGGTGAATTTAAGAAAATAAAACTATATTAACATCTCACCAATTTCGCCTGATAGCCAAGGAATGATGATGAGGTTCCCCAACAATGGTGCCAATTGTTGGCACTATATTCTGCACACTAAAATCAGATATGAAACTACTTTAAAATGTGCATGGAAAACAATTATAATTATAGGAATTATACCCCTAAGAGGTCACTGATAGTGTCCTCTCAATTCAAGTTGGTGCATGTGAACCTCAAGAGGTGTCTCTGGGTTATGTTTTTGTTGTCTTCTACTTGCAAATATGAAAAATGAAAAAATATAACAACAACAAACAAATGATAGTATAGATATGTTTAGATAGCCAGATGTTCAAAATGTAGTTTTTTAAAGGATTTGGTAGAATCCTTGCAATCATCATCTCAAAATAAGAAATTAATACATGTATAACGTGATATCCATTAGTAGATAACACCAAACGGATATGAAAATAACTTATGAACCATAAAAAGATCAAAATATAAAACACTAGCAAACCAAAAAGGGTTGGTACAAGCACATCAATATTTTATTTCTGTAGATTTCAAGAGGATGGATGTGACAAGGAAACATGTATAAAAATGGTGTTGTGATGATCCCCACATATGATAATAGAATATAAGAAAAAGAATAGAGAAGAGAGAAATATGATGTAGAGTGTTGCCAATGAAGAAGATACAACCCTTTGACAATGGAGAGCAGTTGTATATACAGATCGAGTGAAGAGGAGGGTGCATATCCCAAGGAGGTGCATCAATGGATGAATGTGGAAGGTGAGGCCATGTGCTCCACTGAATGATGAGAGAGTGGAGTAAAGAAAGGAGTTAATTGAGGGAGAGAGGGAGTTAATTGAGATATAAGGGGATTCAATTGAGAGAGAAGGATATTTAGGTGGATGAAAGAGGGAGTTATGGAGATAAAAAAGGTCAGCTCCCTAGGAAGGCCATGTTCCCCATTGAAAGAGGAGAGAGTGGGTGAAATGGGAGAGTTAATTGAGGGAGAAATGGAGTTAATTGAGACATAAGAGGAGTTAGGTGAGAAAAAATGGGAGTTAGGTGGATGAGAGATAGATTCAGGAAGAGAAAAAAGGAAGGTGATCTAGTTATGTGAGAGAAAAAAGATGGGTGCCCCATATGACTCATGAATCTACCTTGTGGACTTCACCATGCACCACCCTAGTGCCAAACCAATGCATGTGTCTTATATCCTGCCACATATCACTCCTAGAGGCTACCATGTGTCACCCTCTAGGATTTCCACATGTCACTTCCCGAAATTGCCAAATGTCGAAACTAGAACTTGCCACATGTCACCTCCACATGGATGCCATGTGGCACCCTACATGGATGCCATGTGGCACCCTGCATGGATGCCATGTGGCACCCTACATGGCCTACTCCTAAAAAATAGAAAGTGTCTGCATTTGTATGAGATTATACTCATTAGAATCATAATCTCAAGAGTATTTCAGCTATGTGATAAGAACAACCATGCACTCAATTAAAAACAATGAAAAATATCGCAAGTGGCCCAAAAGTACCTCATCGGATTCGAAATCTTGGAAGGATTTTGAATATGATAACATCACTAACATGCAAGTCTCTAGACATTATCTCCTTAAAAATAGGGAAACTACTAAAATGAATAATCTCTTTACAAATAATTGAAAACTACCCAACCTCTGGCTCTGCAACAAATAAGACCACTTAACCAAACTATGTACCTAATCTCAATGGAAGCAAACCTTGTCCTTGTTGAAATATTGTAACTTCAAAGAATATTCTACCTGAGAGAGAGTTGAATAATATTATTATATTATATTTAATTAGGCCCTATCGCGCCTTAGTAAAAGTCGCCCCTATTGTGCCTTGACAATTAATTGTAAATTAAGAGGGTAAAGTGACAAGTTGGCCCATACCTAATTATAGGCTGGACATACCACTATTTATAAGAGAGGCCAGTGCCTCATTTGGACACACTCACTACTTAGCTTTGCAGTGTGCAAGTCTTGGAGGAGAAACTGTTGCAACTAGGGGTGACATCAAGGAGGGTCTTGGTCTATGTTTTGGTATTTCTTGGTTAAGTGGTGCACTATTATTCCTAGTGAAGGAGTATAGGAGGATATTTTGTTCAATCTTTGGTATATCTATATTGAGGAATTTTTTGCTAGGTTTTATCCCCCATGAGGGTTTCCTAGGATAAAATGTATGTCTCTATTATTTATGTGATTGTCTCTCTTTCAGTGATCTTATTTATGCAGTTAATGTGATAAATTATTATAATAATAAAGAATAATCATAACTGCTAGATGTATAAGTAAAAAATTCAACACGGTATCGAGCAGGTCTGAAAGAGACCAACTCACAGTTTATAAGAAGTGACTAGCCTCAATGCACCCTCTCCAAAATCCATTTTTTCAGATTGCAACTACTGTAGAATTAAGGTTTCTTCATCAACCCTAAGTGTGATGTTTTCCCTGTTTAAGGAGGACATTGGGGGAAGTAACCACATCTAAGAGATCATCCTAGGAGGGTGCATCTAGTCCCTGGATCATAATTCCAAAATTTTAAGTTTGAAAAATTAGGGTTTCCTCATAAAACCCTAAGTTGCAGTTGCAGTTGCAGTTGAAGTACCAGTTGTAGTCGTAGTATCAGTTGTAGTAACAGTTGAAATTATAGTGACAGTTCCTTCGTGCCAGTTCTTTCATGCCAGTTGCAGTGTTAGCACCAGTTGCAGTGAAAGTTTTTTTGAAGTGTTGGGACTGATTTTTATTGTCCTAGTGTGCCTTACTGTAGAAAATATCCAACTAACTTTAATTTACAAGTTGAAGAACCTTTGAAGTTTAAAAGGTTCGTTATTGATTTTCAATGCTGCTGGATGGTGCCACTACCTGACGATACTTTCAGAGGTATGTACTTACATATGTTCAAACTGCATCATTATTCTAAAGAGTATTTGCAGGAGAACAAATCTTTTGTCTAAGCAACAATCATAGATGCATAAGGATCTCAGATCTAGCACATTCAGAGGAAACATGCACCCTGGGTTTGATTACTTTGATATGCCTCTACTTGTTATGGAATTATTGTAATCTTATGAATATCTAGGTTTCATTTTTATTTGTTTAATTTATCATACTAACCATTGGTCAAAATTAAAGTCAAAGTATTAGATTGATTAAAGTTGAGATTATAGAGCTTATTCCCAAACTCATAATTTTGTCAAGATAACATGATGTCTTAGTACAGAGGAAAGGTTGAATAAAGTACTTGTAATATTGAGTGAAGGAGACTCAGAAGAAAAGAAACACACTCGTTATTAAGGAAAAGACTCTAGGTTCCAGGTTTGAATGATTAAATTAATAAGATTCAAATTTACACATATCAAGTTTGATAACTGCTAAACACTATAGTTTTGATAGAAAACTTTGAATTTTATTATTATTGAATACTTGGTAGCATGTGAGAACTCTAGAGATAAATTCTTACTATAATCATTTAATAGATATAAATAACATCTCCTCTAGGAGAAACTTCTTGTTTTTTTTCCAGGTTACCATGGAGGAATGATTGATCACAACACTAGAAGAGTGTTTCTCTCATTCCTTATTATTGTATTTCTTACTTTTTACCCTTTTTTTAGACAGGTCACAAGTGATATCTCTAAAGGAGCTACTGTGACGACTGTTATTGCTATTAATTTATTATTATAAAGAGTATTATTCTTGTCTACTATTTCTCCCTTGTTTTTCTTGTTCTGGGCAGGTCACAGGTGATAACCCTAAGGGAGATATAGTGACAGTTGTAGGAGAAAAAATATTAGATGAGACATGGAGAAGACTATCCAAGTTGTATACATGACCGTATACATCCATGTATCGAATAATAAGAATAAAAATATACTTTTTCTTGATATAGAAAAACTCATATGGAGACATATCATGAGGAGCATAAGGCTCCAAAGATGACCGAATAAATCCCTTTGGTGCAGTTAATCACTCTTCAGATAATCAGAAATAGTTAGTAGATCTAGAAGGGCCTACCCAGAAACAATGCAGTAACCAGAAAGAGACAAGCATTGGCCTGTGACACTTTGCAGAATGCAAAGACATATAGCATTGATGATGCAGACCCCTGACCCTCTGGCCATGATCCATACAGGATTGTTCTAAATTCTCCTTGAGTCGAAGAGGCTCCCTCGGATCCCTATTGGAACCTCATGAATCCGATCCACAGGTCCTTCATTGTTGTGGGGTATTCTACCCTACGGACTAATAAGCTAGGGCTCTAAACTTATACACAGAAAATGACCCTTAAGATTTAACTTTTAACCTTCTACCCAAAATCTCAACCCCTTTTCGAGCAAACAATGGAAGAATCGACTCACCTTTTTAA
>ML849292.1:21379-32068 GCA_009831015.1 Picea engelmannii
GTTTTGAGCCATTTGGAAAAGGTGGGTGGCCACCGATATCCACCTGGATCATCGGGACATATAAGACCTACAACGCATGGTCAAGAAGTTGTCAAACGAAATCATAGACATGAAGAGAACTGCAGGGGAGGGAAACCAAGGCCAAAGACCCTATAATCCTTTCTTTAAAAGAAATCCACCGTTCAAAGCAATTGAACCTCCCCCAGCCAACCTAAACATCGATCTGGGAAATGTAGCATCTGAATCTTTCTGCACTTATCACCAAGAGAGCCACTCTTAAAGAGACTACCCTCAATGGGTGCATGCCATGAATTTGATGGCCAATCGGTTTCTAGATGAGGTCTCCCTAACCGAACAACCAAGTGGGTCAACTATAAATATCGTTGATCAGGAAGAGGTTGATCCATCGGAAGAAACAACCATGTTGATATGGGATCTTGATGTACCTATGCCTTCCGATGACCTATGTGAAGTCCAGGAACCACCCACATAAGTCTTGGCTGTGAAAACACAAAGTAGGGGTCAATTGGTCTCAGAAAACCTTGCCCCTACCCAAACTTCGAGAGGAAGATCAACTCCCGATCACCCGCAAGCACCTTTTGCTCCCTGTAAGAACCCTGTAAATATCCATACGCGAGAATCACCCAAGATGGATTACAACATAGTAGTAGATTTGAAGAAGTTGAAGGCTAATATATCAGTTATGGACAAATGTAGAATGCCTCAGCAAAAGGACTTCCTGTTACAAGCTTTGAAATCAGTAGAAAAACCTACGACAAGCATTGACCAAGGAAGAAATCCAACTCCCATAGATCTAGGAAATAAACCGACTGTGAATGTCTGCTCTGAAGATAAGAAGGGAAAACCTTTTGTCCCACCATTCCTTTTAACATTTGAAGTCTTCAACAGAAGCCTCCATAACTGTTTGGTCAATTCAGGACCATCCTCTAATGTTATGCCATTGTCTATTTGCAAAAAACTAAACACAAATCCTCTCAAAGGAGAAAAACATGTAATACAACTGGACAAAACCCAGGTGAAGGTCATGGGAGAACTCAAAGATGTAATGATCAGAATAGCAACACATCCTAAATTTGTGCAAGTGATTGACATTATTGTAGTAGAATCCCATAAGCTTATGGATTATTATTAAGATGAGACTAGTCTGAGAAGTTAAACAGATACTTTAGTACAAACTGGGCTCATCTTTGGTTACCATTAAAACGGCACACAAACATGATCAAAATCGATAGGGAAAGATATATAAAACATATTGTTACTGACCTAGAAACCCCAAACGAGCCCTCATCGACAGATTTCCATGTGCTAGGCAATTACTCATGTGATTCCTACTTCGGGAACTTCTCCCCTCTCTCATCTAATGTTCCCCTTACCCAAAACTCTGAAATGGATTTTCGGGAGGAATTGTCGACGGTGGCAGAAGAAACCCTTTTCTGCCAAGAAACCGCGTTAGAAATCACAGAACAAACAGGAGGAAAAGAGGAAAGTGACAGGAAAGAAGAAGTTAAAATATTTTTCCCACAAGTTTGGACCTTCTACTTTGATGGCTCTAAATCGCAAGAAGGGTCTGGTGCAGGGTGCATCCTCATTAATCCTAAAGGCAAACGACATTTTCTATCATGTAGACTTGAGTTTGAGTGCACAAAAAATACCGTCGAGTATGAAGCTCTAGTACAGGGGATAAAGAAAGCCATAGACCTAAACGTCAAAGAATTAAAGGTTTTCAGAGACTCTGAAATCATTGTCAGGCAGATAAGGAATATTATACATTGCAACTCTCCACACCTAAAGAACTACCAACAAGAAGTGCACAGGCTCATGGAACATTTTGAAGCTTTCAACATTATAGTGATTCTCAGAGAATAGAACATTCTTGTTGATTCTTTGGCCACTGTTGCTTCAAGTCTATCACCTCTAGAAGATTATGAAGCCTCTCGGTTCACTGTGGAGCTACTTTACAAATCGTCAGTGCCCAACAATATTTCTAATTGGAAGGTCTTTGAAGGAGATGAACAGATCATAAGCTTTTTGACCAACCAAGATAATTTTAAAGACTTGGCTATCGACGATGAAATTTTCTAGGAACAAATAACAGAGGTCGATCCTCGGATAGATCAACCAACAAACATATCGAAGTCTCACACAATTTTGAAGGGAATAGCCAATTTAGAAAACCTTTTTGACCTAAAGGAAAGGTTTAAGGGGTCAAAAAACGCGAAGACCGGTAGTACATGTCCCATGCATGAAACTATAAATCTCGGAACCCCGGAAAACCCAAAAAACGTAAATCTCAGCAAGACAATATCTAAAGAGGAAAGAAAGGCTTATCTCAAACTCTTCAGACAGTATCAAGATGTCTTTGCGTGGTCCTACCGAGACCTGAAAACCTATGATACCTGTATCATTCAACACACCATCCCGCTAAAACTTGAAGTGAAACCCTTCCAACAAAAACTATGGAAGTACCACCCATCCCTAGAGCCTCTTATGTGTCAGGAGTTAAAGAAACTATTAGATGCCAAAATTATCTTCCGAGTTAAACACTCTTCATGGGTAGCTAATTTAGTTCTTGTGAGGAAAAGGTCTGGGGAGATTCGCCTATGCGTAGATTTCAGAAATCTCAACAAGGCTTCAGAAAAGGACAACTACCCAGTCCCACCAATGGCGCAACTCCTGCAGACCCCGTCTGGCTCTAAAATTTTCTCCTTACTAGACGGTTTCTCAGGGTACAACCAGTTTCTAGTTTCAGAAGAAGATCGCTTGAAAACTACATTCTGAACCAAGTGGGGAACTTTCGCTTACAAACACATGCCTTTTGGGTTAATCAATGCAGGAGCGACCTTCCATTGGGCCATGAACGTAGCATTTCGGGGACTAATCAACAAGTGTGTAGTGGTTTACTTGGATGACGTGACTATGTATTCTGAGAACAGAGAAGATCAAATCCAACACTTAACCCAGATTTTTGAAAGGTGTAGGAAATACGAAATATCCTTAAACCCTAAGAAAACTATTTTTGATGTCAAGGAAGGTAAGTTGTTAGTCCAAATCATATCTCAAGCAGCCATTCACATAGACCCAGAAAGAATTAAGGCTATAGCTCAACTTCCATTGCCTCACAACAAGAAGGCTATCCAATAGTTCTTCAGAAAAATCAATTTTGTGAGGAAGTTCACTCCCGATTTTGCGGAAACCTTCAAACCCCTACAAAAAATGATTCGTAAGGATGCTGAGTTTAAGTGGGATGATAAACGGAAGAAGGCTTTCAACAATATTAAAAATACAATATTTCAAGCCCCAGTACTGTGAAGTCCCTATTTCAACAAATGTTTCTTCCTCTATACTTTCACCTCCGACCAGTCGTTAGTCATGATATTAACTCAGATGGATGATGACCAAAACGAAGCCCCGATATCGTTCATGAGCACTAATCTTCAGGGGGCCGAACTAAATTATCCTGCTATAGATAAATAGGCTTATGCGGTTTATAAGGTAGTAAAACATTTAAGATCTTACATCCTCAAGAACCACACCAAAGTAATAGTACCTCACCCTGCAGTCTGCTCCTTATTTTCTCAACAGGAGATGGGGGAAAGAAGAGGAAATTGGATGGCATTAGTTCAAGAATTTGATTTAGATATAAAACCTGTTAAATGAGTTAAAGCACAAGGGTTATGAAAACTGGCAGCTGAAGCTCAAGATCAAGTAAATGAAGATCCTGGATGGGAGAACGAAATGGCATTATGGTGTGGTGAAGCTTCATACATTTCCCCAAGTTAAGCGTCTTGGTATGAGAAACTGACTTATCTCCTACACCATGGGACATGTCTCGAAAACCTCAACCCTAGGGAAAGGAGAGCTCTCAGGTTAAAATATGGACAATATCGCCTCATAAATTTAGTACTCTTCTGGGTTAATTATGATGGGGTACTTTTGAGATGCCTCAAATGTAAAGACGCAGACAAAGTTCTGAAGGAGCTCCATGATGGCCCTGTCAGTGGACATTTTGCAGGAGACACCACCGCTCATAAGATACTGAGGGTTGGCTATTATTGGCCCACTTTGGTCAAGGACGCTCACACATACACTAGAAACTGTAAAGCTTGTCAAATAAGCGTTGGGAGAGAGAAGAGAGCAGTGGTCCCACTCCAATCAGTGACCATTTCTAGGCCTTTTGAGCAATGGGGGTTAGATATCAAAGGATATATTATACCAAGGTGTTCAAAACAACACAAGTACATACTTAATGCCATCGATTATTTCACGAAATGGGCAGAGGCCATCCCCCTGACTCGTGTAAACGAGAAGGTGGCGATCCAATTCATAGAACAACAACTAATCACAAGGTTCGACGTCCCTTCTGTTCTTGTTTTTGATAATGCGGCTTACTTTCCTTCCACATTATTAACATATTTTTCCCTAGACAAAGGAATCATAATTAAATAGTCTGCAAATTATCATCCACAGGGAAACGGAGTGGCAGAATCAACTAATAAGAACCTAGTGAGGATATTGAAGAAAACGGTTGCAGACAACCAGAGGAATTGGCATAATCTACTCTATAATTCTTTATGGGACGATAGAGTCAAACCCAAGGAAGCTATAGGGAATTCCCCATACTTTCTGGTATACGGACAGGAAGCCATTCTCCCAAATGGGCTATATCTTCCATCTCTTCAGCTCGCTCAGGAGTCCAGAGGGCAACCCTCATCAATATTACAACAAAGAATTGACAACCTGCTCATGTTAGAAGAAGAAAGGGAGAAAGCTAAATCAAAATTCATAGCCCACCAGTAGATAGTTAAAAGATGGTTTGATAAACATAAGGCTAAAGAGAATAATTTTGAAGTAGGAGACCTAGTCCTGAAGTGGGACAGAGAAAATGAGCCTAAGGACAAACATTCTATGTTCCATAATCTATGGCTTGGACCTTTCTAGGTGGCTGAGAAGGTTGGGTTAGGCACATATCAACTACAAAATCTAAGGGGAGAACCTGACGCCCTCCCAGTGAATGGCCAAGCTCTAAAACAATATTTTCATTAAAAAAAAAAAAAATTGTTTATTTCTTGATGCATCGATTTCTCTTTTTTGCATCTATACTTTTTGTTTTATCTTTTGCGATCGTACTTTTGCGCTTTTCAAAGATTGTGTCTAGCGAGACAATGGTTGACCTTAAATCATGCAACATAGAGAAATATCTTCCTAACTCGTAGCTCACATACAAACACAAGAAACGATGAGGAACATGTGGTTGTTTCAAGGGATTCCCTATATAACTTGCGCAGATGAACAACTTTGGAGACATGCAGAAGCGTTTGCTTTGTGGTTTGGTAAAAAAACTTAAGGGAAAGACAGTAAACTGGAAGGAACTACATGCACCTCCAAGGTAGAGCTAGTAAGTTTCACCTTAACCATCTCATCTTGCAAATAACAGACGTCCTCCTCTCCTTCTCACTCAGGGCATTCTGCCGAAATAAAAGTCAACTACATCAAATGAGCGCACAGTAGGAGAGGGTATGCAAATATCTCCGTCGAGGCTATGGACACTCACTGGCAACGAAGCAAGGTCTGTGACGTTGGGGTGCCTTCATTGAGGCTATGGATGCTCGCGGGCAGTGGAGCAACACCGTAGCAAGTGAGTAATGGTAACTAAAGGCTCTGTGCCAGTGAATGATTTACTAGATTTTTGTCAAAGAGGGCGTGAGTCAGGGTTACAGGAAACGAAAGAAGAATAAAGGTTGAAAACCCCATAGGCAGACCCGAAGGTATCAACAGAAGAATTTCAAATGCAAAGGTAAAATAGGCTCTGATTTAAAACAAGTTAAGTTCTCCACCAACTTTTGCATCAGTCAAGCACGAATGAGGAACAAAGATTCTTCTTTCGCCTAGTAAGTCACCATTTGTTGAGCACTCAACACACCCTAAAAAGCCTATGTTAATTTTCCACTTTTTGGGTACCACTTAATCTTTGCACTCTGTGAATTCAATTTTCTTTTTAGAAATGTTTTGTCTTTGCTTATTCTCTTATCACATGTTAGCTTTTCAGGTTTGTTTAACTCTTGAAACTCCATGAACTAAAAGGGGCTTAACACATAAATAGAGAATCAATAGCCAAAACACTTCACCCGATGTGCTCTAAGATTCGGCATCGGAAGAAATTAATAGGAGAAAAAGAGACACTCGGAAAGCCTCAAATCGCTGAGCGTCGATCTTCATCGACATCGATGAAAGGAAGTTTTTTGTTTCACGACAAGTATCACATACGAAAATCGTTGACAGTCGACCCCCTTCGGCATCGATAAAAGGCGAGGGGAGTAACATTTAAAAGGAAAAGAAATGATATTGTCGATGGCCGATAACCGACACACTTGTCGGAATCGGAGAAAACCGAATCACGACGAATATTGCGACCACGCTAAGGAGTTTTCTTTGAGCACTGATTCCCGAAGCGTTTCAGCATCAACAATTTTTCGAAGATGATAATCCTAAGGAAAATATACGACAGGTTTACCGCCAATCGTCGATCCCCAATACCTTTTCGGCATCGGCGATCCCAAGATTAGTTTAAGAACGCACAACTGGAAGAAAGTCCCGACTCCGACTAATACTCGCGAGTTAAGTCATCGGCCTTCATTGCCACGTGTCCCAAGCCAGTTTCACCACGTTAGCACCGTACGATGAAATAATTCGGCGTCAGAGGTTTTTTGCAGAAGGATATCAATGAAAACACGCATAACACATCATCGATTCCTGATCCACCCACTAGGAAAGCGACATGATGGGACATTTTAGCGCCATGTACGTTTAGATTCAGAGCATTTAAGGGAATAATTAATTCCAAATCTCGCATCAGTTGCTACTTTGTGTGCGAATCAAAAGGTCGTTTGAAATTACCAATAGAACACATCACCCTCCGTGCCTCCACTGTCAACCCACAATGAATTAAATTTGCAGAGCTTCGGCAACAGATTTGTTTGAATTTCACTCATCACCCGAATTAATTGGTTGATACGACTTGTAAGTTCTTCCCTGTTTAAATTCTCTTGAGCCATTATACATGAAACCATTATGTGTGCAAAGGAGTTTCAGAGCATCCAGAAGAGAGAGACGAACAGTTCAAAAGCTTCCGACATCCCGTGAGTATCAAACTTCAAGGTTTAGCAAGCATTACAGGTATGTACTAGTCTAGATTTTCTGTGTTTTCACTTCATATATACATTCTTATCCAACATTTCTCTATACATAGGCCCTAAAGGAATGATTTCGATTGTAGCAACAACGCCTCCAAGAAATCCAAACACTAGGCAATCGCCAAGAGCGCCAAAGCTAAAGGAACCAGAGGTGGGAGAAGGCTCTTCCCCAGCGATCGCAAAAAAATTGAAATTTGCCCCAAGGTCGGAACCAATGATCAAGACATCTACCAAGAAGGATTTCACTCAACCTTTGGCCTGTGGATACAAAGAGGCAAACACAGGGGGCAAGGCGGTACTCCCACACTAGGGAGAACTCTTCAAGAAGATAAGCAGGGAAGAATTCCCAGAATATATCACGTACAACAACCCCAATATGAGGAAGCTCGATGATGAAGTCTTTCCAAACATTCAAAGATCATACTTGCACATGGTGGCAAGAAGAACTCCAGTGTTCCCCTGCATAGAACTCCTAAAGTGGCTCAATGACCACACTGACACACAAAAATGTTTGATTAACGACGTCAATGGCGAGTGTGTTGGGGTTTTCCTTCCGGTAGAGGTGCAAAGTTATTACAAGCTTAGAGACTCGGAGGAGCGATTGAACACCAATTTCATTGTAAACTTCTACGAGCGCCACGACACTGGCCGAGTGATGGCTTCGTGGTGGAGAGAAGATAAAAAATACACCAATCGTACCTCTGACTGGTACCAGACGACCAACTTAAGGGAGTCGTATATATATCTAATGGCTCTAATCTGTCATTTGTATGGGGAGAAGGATTGTTCCATGTTTTCAGAGGCATGGATGCCTCTAGCTTACATAGATGCCACCTTGGACAGAGCTAAAAGAGATGAAGAGGAGTTGGTCGTCGCTCGGAAAGAACTAGAACATTTGCGCCACTTGGTTAAGTACTATCAGGACACCACATAGGGCGCGGTGTACCTAAGGAGCGAATTCAATGAGACCTATAGCAAGTCCATAGATGAATGACACATATTCACTGCAACGATAGCCAAGCTTTAGGAAGATACCCTCATGTCACTTGTGATGTGCAAAGATATGGAGTGGTGGTATGAGAAAGCGCAACAAGCCATGGAAAGAATCAAGTATATCAGCGCGGTGCAAAAGGGCCGAGATGCCGAAGAGCACAACATCTGGTTGTTAAGAGAAAGCAACATCGACCACATCAAGAAATTGGCCGAGTATTGAGCTAAAATGGCGCGGGAGCCTCACTGAGAGATTCAAGAAAAATGGGCCAAGTGCGAGAAGAGTTGGGTCAAAATCAACAAGGCAATGAAGGATATCAGACTCCTCGAGTTTGGCATGCATGACGATTTTGTCGACTTACGCGACATAGTCAAATTTCACATCGAGTAAGATTCATCATGGGTCGAAGAACTAGCAAAGGTGACACACACATCGCCAGGTCAGGTTCGACAGTTTATGGAACACACAATCAAAGCTCAGGTTGTGTTGCAACAATTAAGTGTCAATATAGTCAAGTATTGGGCATATGCGGTAGAGATAAGAGAGAGTCACTCGACCCCGATGCAACAACCTAGATTCCCATACACCAATACCTGCGAGGATATTTTCATCCAATGGTCGGTGTACGAGAAGAGTCACCCTCTTAAGTGATATCTTGAGATGAATCATAAAAAACTCATAGGGCAGAACGCGATGTGGCGAATTCTTTTTTTCTTATCTGCACTTTAGTTGTTATTTTTAGTCAATTTTATGTTATAAATAAGGGCATTGACCGATTAGTGAAAGGTCGATAGTTGTTGCAAGAAACTCTCATTTTTTTTTTTAGTTTAAGAACTATTTCAGAGCTGCCTTTAATTGAGAAGTCCTTCTGGACCAGAGACAAGTTTATGTTTTAATCAAATGCGTGTATAATTGGATGTGAAGAAGAATTATTTCTTATTTTGTCTCATGAATGGATGTAGTAACGAGTAAGAGCTATTAAATCTATTGATAAATTATCTGATGCATTGTTTTACAGTTCTTTCTTTAATGATGAAAATGAATCGTTGTGTTATTATGTGATGGATGATTAAAGTTAAGTGAATTATTTTACTTGCCATTGTTTATCGCATGCATGTTTTCTTTTGATAATTTGTATCTCAGTCAATAATCAAAATACTAACACGGTTAACGTATTAGTATTAGGCATGTGGTAGACGATCATTGCCTGCATGCTAGAGTAAAGGGTTATCCCAAGCTCAACCTCTTCTCTAGCTGTTTAGTTTTTTCCCACTTTGTCACCTAGTTGGTTTATACCGTCTTTATCTTATATCAGTCTTATCTAAGAGAAAACACAAAAAAGAGAACATCTGAACCGGAGGAGAAAGCCTTCGTAAGAAAATGTAAACCCCATCGATTAATTGGTCGGATCGCAAGATCTGGAGAACCATTCCACCATTAAACGTTGCAGAGTCTGATTGGGCCTCAATGGCGGGTTTGGTTCTGTTGATGTGTCATAAATCCCTTTAACTCAACAACAGGGAACCAAACCTGCCACTGAGGCCCAATTAGACTCTGCATCGTATAATAGTGGAATGGTTCTCCAGATCTTGCGATCTGGCCAATTAATCGATGAGATTTACGTTTTCTTTTGAAGGTTTATCCTTTAGTTCGGACGTTCTCCTTTTTGTATTTTCTCTTAGGTGGGACCGATATAAGATGGAAGTCGATATAAACCAACTAGGTAACAAAGTGGGAAAATGTTTAACTGCAGGAGAAGAGGCTGAGCTTGGGATAACCCGTTACTCTAGCGTGCAGGCAATGATCGTCTACCACAGGCCTAGTACTAATACGTTAATCGTGTGAATAATCCAATTACTGACTGAGATACAAATTATCAAAAGAAAACATGCATATGATAAATAATGGAAAGTAAAATAATTCACTTAACTCTAATCATCCATCACATAATAACACAACGATTCATTTTCATCATTAAAGAAAGAACTGTAAAACATTGCATCAAATAACTTATCAATAGATTTAATAGTTCTTACTCGTTACTGCATCCATTCATGAGACGATATAAGAAATAGTTCTTCTCCACATCCAATCACACACGCATTTGATGAAAACTTAAACTTGTCTCTGGTCCAAAAGGACTTCTCAATTAAAGGCAGCTCCAAAATAGTTTTTAACAAAACAAAAAATGAGAGTTTCTTGCAACAACCATCGACCTTTAACTAATCGGTCGATGCTCATATTTATAACATAAAATTCATGAAAATTTATAACATAAAATGCTAAAGGTAGCTTCTAAGGCTCAAGGGACATGAAAAAGGCCTTAAAACAACACATATAAGCGTTCTATGTGATCTTTTTCCTTTAAGAGGTGATATGGTCTCTATTAGAGGTTTTTTGGCACTATATTTGGGTCATGGCATCTTGAACATGGTTAAGGGTGGAAACCCTAGCCTCGTCCTTAAAGAAATATTTTAGGTGTTTGGG
>WSFP011362221.1:0-32945 GCA_009831015.1 Picea engelmannii
CAAGTCTAAGATGTTCCTCATGTTCCTCTCTATTCTTGGAGTAGATTAAGATATCATCAATAAAAACCAATACAAACTTGTCTAGGAATTTGTTGAGTACATTGTTCATCAAGCACATAAAGGTGGCAAGGGCATTGGTTAATTCAAATGGTACTACCACAAATTCATAGTGACCATATCTTGTCCTAAAGGCGATTTTGTGGATGTCTTCATCCTTGATTCGGACTTGATGGTATCTAGATCTCAAGTCAATATTTGAGAAAATGGTATCACCCCCCAATTGATCAAACAAGTCATTGATTTTGGGTAAGGGGTATTTTTTCTTTATGGTTACCTTATTGAGTTGTCTATAATCCACATAGAGCCGGAATGTACCATCTTTATTCTTCACAAAAAGGACTGGTTCTCCCCATGGAGAAAAGTTAGGCCAAATGTATCCTTTGTCCATCATTTCCTTTAGCTATAGTTTGAGTTCAACTAGCTCAGGTGTACTCATCCTATAGGGGGTCCTAGATATTGGTACTGCTCCAGGTGCAATTTCTATTGAGAAGTCAATGTCCCTTCTCGGAGGTAGACCCGATACCTCTTCTGGAAACACATCTCTATACTCTCTTAGTATGGGGTGGTCTTCTAGGCTTGGTCTATCATCCTCAACAGATTCCAACACTTGTATTTCATATAGAGGACATCCCTTTCTGCAATACTTTTTCATTTGAAGGGTTGATATTCGTCTCACTGAGACAGGCTTCTGAATCCCTTGGAGGGTTATCTTTTTCCCTTCTTCATTTACACATTCTAAGGTTTTGTGGTAATAATACAGCTTAGTTTTATATGCATCTAGCCGGTCCATACCAATCAGCAAGTCATACAATCCTAGGGGAAGTATGTTATGGTTATCTCGGGTGGACAATCCATCCACAGTGAATTGGCAAGCTGGTACGAACTCCGCTATTTTTTTTTTTGGTGCCAGTGGACAACTGTACCAACCATGGTTTAATATGTTTACGTGGCTGTAATTTGCACTTATCAATAGCATGAGGGGCCACATAACTCAAATTTGAACCAGGGTCAATTAAAATAGATACTACATGGTCGGTGATCATACCTTCCATCTCCACCACTGAATCTTGGTGGTTGATTTGTTTATTATCCACAGATGCATAAATTCATGGCATACTTCTGGCCACATCATTGATGGTGGTAGCTTCTTGAATGTTGTAAATTCTCCTATTGTTCTGTTGTCTATGTGGACAGTCCCTTGGTAGATGTTCTTCTCCACAACCCCAATATTTCAAGGGTTCTTTCTTTGGGTTATCATTCTTTCCTAGGGTTGATCCAAAAGGTTTATTTCCACTCTGGGAGGGGAAATTATGTTGGCGTACACTTCGGGTAGGAAATATCATCCTTGAATCCTTCTTATAGTTTTTAAATCTTGGGGGTTTAAACCCCTTTTTCTGGAGCCCTGAACTATTCTTCTGCTTCCAACCTTCGCAAGTTTTTTTCTGAAGCCCAAGTTGTTCATAACAATATATTGTCTTTCGGATAGTGTCTTCTAGGTTCTTTGGCTCGTCAAACTCAATTTTGTTTTGATAGTCCTTATGTAGCCCACTAATAAATCATTGCACGTTTTCCTTTTTTTTTTTTATGTAGGGTACATACCTCAGAAACTCAAGGAATCTGCTGACATATTCCTCTATAGTGAGTTTCCCCAGCTTGAGTTCATAGAACTCTTTATTCTTCTCGTCAAAATATTTTTCCAACAGATACTTATTCCTGAAGTATTTCTCAAACCATTCCCAATATAGGTCCTCTTCATGAATCCCTTTCACATTCTTAAGGTCTTCCCACCAAATGGAAGCCTTTCCATTCAGGTTGAAAGTGGCTACTCGGGCCTTCAAGTTTTCAGAGAAGTCATGGACTCTGAAATATTTTTTTAGTCCAAGAAGCCATGCCTCTGCCTCCTCTCCTTTCTTAATCTCACCGTCAAAAGAGGGTGGTTTTTCCTTCCTGAATTATTCGAGATTATGAATTTTGGAATGCTTTTGTTTCTTATGTTTTCTTTGAGAATGTGATCTGATTCTACTACTAGAATATACCTCTGAGTCACTAGTTTCCTTTCCAGAGGATTCATCCGACACTTATCCCATGTCTCCGGGTTGGACCTTTCTCGAGGTGATCCTCCCAGTGTGACCATTTAAAGGGCCATGTTTCCATATCTCAGGTGGAATTTGACTCCTCTTTGTCTGTCCTCGATCCACATGACTGGTGTCAATTCCATGTTGCAGTTGTCTTTGTATGTCAGATAAACTCTGCATCAAGACTGTGTTAATTTTTGTTTGCTTCTCTTTCTCTTTTATCAATCTTTATTTGTCGGCCTTGTAGCTCTGTAATTCGTCCATGAGACTCCTCATAGTCTCAGCCAGATCCGGAGGGGTCTCTACAGCCCTCCTCTAGTCAAATTCTTTGTCTCTATTGTGGGAGACATCCCCCACTTCATGGGGTGTCACCATTCTATATGATTGTAGTTTCTCACAGTTGATCGACCGCTTGAGTGCAGACAAAACACTTGTTGTTAGCTAACACTATATTAGTTCATAACTAGTACATAATTCACATTTCTTAAATACATACACACACAGCAGTAAGTTTTCATTATTTTCTATAATAAGGGATTAACCAGACTTTTTAGGGATGGAGTAAGGTAGGATATCACCCTTTAAACCCCTTAATGTATTTTTTACACAACTCGTCCATGAGCCCAAACATGCCAAGTGTTGTAACCATGCTTTGATACCAATTTGTAACACACCTGTGCTTTTTGAAGGAGATATTATAGTGTAAAGCCTATAAATTTTCATTTCTTTCTCCCGCGCGAACAAGCACCAGGCATAAGCCTCCTCCATGTGACCACTACCCATGACCACAAGACTAACTAAAAGGTGCTTCGTGACTTCTATCGTCGGGTATTCACATACGATCAAACCTTGACTCACCCGACTCTCGAACTCCCGAACAAAGACCCTATCCCAACGCTAGCTCTGTTCCTTAATCTCTATCCATGTGACCCCCCCATTATGACTTGGGGCCCAACCCTCAAGCATTTCAGGAATTCATATATCGAGAAGGTGTAAAATAGTCCGTCTCCTTTCCTCAGAATCCCAAAATCCGAACTCCCGATGTCAGATCAACGTTCCACAATCTCCTGCGACCCAACGACTTAGATCAACTCTTCGCGAGTCAGGATTTTTCATTTCACAAAGTTGGAGGGATGCTCACCTCCCTTCTCTCGATCCCTGATATATCTTTGGACAATCAACGGTCCACGCCCTCCCTTTGATCGACAGTTGCGATCAAATTGTGAACTCAGACTTCGCAAGTTCTCATGACTCCTATCTCTGACTTCCCGAGTTGCGAGTGAGAGAAATGTTGATCTATCACCACGTGTCCCTTCTCGATGGACGACTAGGGTTATTGGGGCTCCTAGATCCTTGTTTATTTGCCTCTGCTCCTTGAAAATCTTCCGAGGTATGAATCCTCAAACTCCCGGATCTACTACCACCTGTCCTCTGACAATGTACGGTTTCAATTAACTTTGAAACTTCTGGAATTCACAAAATTCCACTCTCATGTGCACTTTCAAAGGGTTAGAGCTCATGCACTTTCCTCTAGATCTCAAGGCTATGGCCCTCCATGCATAGATCTGACGAACAGGATCTGTTCTCTCCCTATGCGTGAACTCTGAACTCATAAATACAACAGTCAAGGTGGGTCCCGAAGGATCCATATATAAATGGTCCACGTTACTTTGCGACTATGGGTTTCGGAGGTTTTGGTAGCACCAAACCATAATCTTCTCGATACGCGAACTCATAACTTGTAGATCCGAGGGGCTAGAGGGGTTAACTCCCATGCTCTTTCCCATAGACAACGTCCATGACAGCCCTTGGCTCCTTCTAGACGGATCTCATCCATCTGTCCTTCGGACAAGGAAAATCTTTCCCTTTCGATATTTTCCTATCACTATTTTCCTGAGTTCTTGCCCCAAACGGGTTAGGGATTTGGGTCTGGAAATTCACATGGCAAGGGGGTCAGGGGAAAGTATTCTCTTCAGATGGGTGGTTTCAGGTCTACACGATATTTCCTATCTCTACCATTTTATGACTTATGTCCGAGAAGCCCTCCGGAGTGAAGCTGGGCATATAGTTTATCAGTGGGAAGTGTAAGTTCCCAAGGATATGGAAGCATATGCATAACATAGACATTTCACACAGAGATGTTCATACATGCATATATATGTAGATGCATAAAAACCAAGAAATCATTCATCATTCAAACTCAACAATTAAGGCCGAGAAAAGACAATGTGAAGAGACTACTAGAAGGGGCACCCATTTCCACCCAACCATAGGCTTAGTCACTCTAAACAGATTTACCACTAGCCACCCCTAAGCTAGATCACGATGCTCTACAACACAGCCTTTTCTTCTTGATCAGCCACAATAGGGACAAAGGTTACTCTCCTCTTCTTGCAGGATCCTGGAAATGGTTTACACGATACCAAGAAACGAGGACTATCCTCATTTATCATCTTGTATAATAACCTTCTCTGCCATTTTTGGTGTCTAGAATGCTTAGTTTTTCCATTCTTCCTTGAATCCCCGAGATTCATTTCTCGTCTCTGCACTCTTCGCAGGCGTATTTTTCCTTTTCCCCACCACACCTTCCCTTCTAGGCTCTTTCAGTAGGGTCAAATGTGGCCCAAATTCCCAGTCAGCGGTCAAGTCTGGAAGCCTTATGGATGAGTGCTTACACACCCAATCCCTCATTAACTCTTGAGGAGTTTTTCCCACCCACCTGCCCGACTATAATTCATTTATGGGTCAGAGGAAAGTTCTGGTCCTGAGCAATTAAATTTAATAAGCATTGGTTTGGTGAAGGTTAACACAACCATTCTTGGTCCCCTTCACCCTCTCTCTATATAGCATTCATAGTCTTTCTAAGTACACCCCCCCCCCTTCCATTAGTCTTGCAACACTTGTCCATTTTCTTAGCAAATAATTAGTTTCACATTCATTTACCTTTCAAACAAAGGTCCATTGAATCAATATTCACACATATAAAGTTTTCCATAGTCTTTTGGCCATTTATAGTTATATTTACAAACTAGGGGAAACAGGGTGTCACATTATGATACCATTGAAATTTCCTTGCTAAATTTTTTTGTGAAATTTCCACTTGGTCTATTGTAGGCACTTCATCAAACAATTTTTCTACTATAGTGGTTTAATGATGTTGCTAATATAATAAGTTCTCAAAAAAATTGCATCCATTTTCGGAACATATTTATCATATCAAAATAAACAGTAATATAGAGAGAGAGAGAGAAGATATAAGATCAACAACAATACATATAGAATGAATTGGTTGTTAGTTAACCTTAGTTTTGGTTGATACGTCGATGAAAGGACACACTAGTTGCCTCCATATTACAATAGCAAGTAATGAAAATACTTTCTCACCTATAGATAAAGGAAGGTATAACAATGAATAATAAATAGACAAGCTTGGAGTTATGTGTTGCTACAACAATGATAAAGATGAAGGAACAACAGTTTAAAGTAAAGTACTCATCTATTCTAATGGTAATTTTGACCCATGGAGGTAACTCGACTTCCCACGATTCATCTCCACTTATGCAGTAAAGGATATGACCCAGAAAAGAGCAATAATTCCTTCAAAATTCATCTCTCTGAAAAATGGCGCCTCCACACCACAAAAAAATTCCCACCCACTGAATAAACTTTCCCAAATTTGAATTGCATCATGTAAAAGGTGATTCTTCAGCCCATCTTAGAGGTTTGACCCAAAATGGAGTGACAAAGGAAAAAATCTCGGCCTTTTAACCTGGGGAAATTTCCCATCAAGTGGTATAACCCCCCCCTTCAACCTGAACTCCTCCCACATAGAGGAACTCGACTCCCCAAGAGGAAATACAACCCAGCAATGAGAGGAACTCGCCTCTTCAAGCAAAAATGTCTTTTGCAACAAGACCCCAACACCAATGACAAAAATTAGCCACACACACCAAGAAATATCAGCCACGTTAAAAGAAATATGTCACATTTAATCACAATATGAATATATGAATGATATCCTCTCAAGGACCAGCTAGGGTGGATGGTCTCAACACCGAAACTAATCTTCCAAACTCTCTATGGTTTTCATCCTAAGAGTCAAGCCACAAGAGCTCTCTCAAAATTCATTTTTAGAAAATAACATATGCATCATGAGAGAGGGCGCCCCTCATTCTCCTTTTATTCTCTTGTTGACCCTTTTACGACCCTTATACCCTTTTAATGAAGTAAAGTGACTTTATAAACTTTAAGTCACTTGAAACACCCATTTTTTATTAATTACTCAATGTCACTTTTGATAAGTTACTTTTCCTCTCCCATGACATTAAATAATTAATTAATTCCTTTTTTTAATGTAGAACAGTGCTTAATTATATTTTAAGACATTCTCAGATGATAGAATTCCATTTCTCATTATCTCAGACTTAATATCTTTTTGTCTTAGTTCCAATGAGCTATTACACAAAGGTATCCCCTCACATTATATGATCCAAATAATACATTTAGTGTAATTAATTAAAGTATGCTCAATAATAACCCAAAATTATAGAAATCGTCGGAATGCCACGGGACCAAGAGAAAACCATGAAAAAATGATATTGATGATGAAAAATGGTGAATAGAATAGGTTGGGCCTCATGCAACTCCTCCAAATCCTCCAACAAGCCTCAAAAGTCATCCCCTGCTGCAAAACAAGGGAACCCAAAAAGGGGGACATTACAGAACATGATCAAATAAATTGAGAAAATATCTAACATACTAGACCTATAATAACTATGTAGTACTACGATGGAATTTGACGCTATAATGAAGTCAAAGAATTAACCTGATCTATTTGACCCTTTATCTCTATCTAGTGAGTTTCTCAAACTCGGAATCGAATGATTGTGTAGTTTTTTTTTAGTTAACTCTCTTGTGGGAACCCATGGCCATAACTAATATCCTTTAAATAAATATGATTGTTTCCTTATCAAAAAAAATTGTTTCACTCAAACAACTGACCTGAAAATATTCATGGCTTCTCTATTTGTGTTTCCAATTGTTGAGTTGGAAACAACTTCCCTAAGTTCTACCTTTTGACTTAAAACTTTAGTAGACATTGGGGAACCCTCCTATTTTTTATCCTAAAGATATTGATTTTGGTTGAAGTTTTCTTGACTAAATGATCTTGACTTTTGGGTCTACACCCATTGTTTTGATTGAATCTCACTTCATCCTCAAGTTTTTGTACTTAGTACTCACAAATTCATTTTTCATGATTTATATTTTGATTTGTACTACCTCATCTTTAGTGTCATGACTCTAAGATTTTTTTCTAAACCTGATCTTCACCCTTAGAAACATTTTTATCACTTTGATTGACTTTGAGCTCATTATTTATTTCATGCTTTCTCTAGAATCTAAATTTTAAATCTTGTGACATTGCATAAATCCACCAAACTTCAAATCTTTTGAACATTATGACAATGTGCAACTATCTCAAAATTATTATATTGTCTCCCTTTGCAAATTTTCATAGTCCTCTAAATATTATTCTTCACAATATTGCACATCACTTTCAATATTCCCTTATCACACCCTTTCTAATTTTTGAACTTCAAAATATTCACAACATAGCGCAACTTCCCTTAATTTTGAATCCTCTAGACCTTCCCAATGTTTTGCATCCTTTTGAACCTTCAAATTTGAGAGCACCCCAATGTTTTGCATCCTTTTGAACCTTCAAATTTGAGAGCACACATGATATTGTTCATAAATAGAAAGTTGAAATCCTTAGACTTTGCAAAAAGGGAAATGAAAGGAAGTTCTATAAGGGAAGACAAAGTGCAAAGTTTGAATTTGGGGGAAAATGCTCCATATCATAAGAAGTAGAAATATGGAAAGTGTTTAACATTGTGATAAGGTACTATGACGAAGAATTTGTGAAATGAACCATATCTCAACCAAAAAAAAGAAATTGGAAAAGACTGGATGATATGAAGTGGAACATAAATAACAATTTTGGGATACTATGATACATTGTAGAATAAAAGGCGTTATAAAACCATTAAAGAATACTTCACAAAATTTATTAAATGTAAACTTTCGATAACATGTTCCATATTGCACGGGTCAAAATTTTGAAAATTTTCAAACACGGTGATAAGGTCAAGACTAAAATATTTGGGAATGTTCCATACTACCACTGAACTAAGATCAAATAGATTGGATGATGCAACACAAATAAATAGTCCAAAGTTTGTATCCTCTGATTTGTTGTGGAATCAAAGTTTTTATAAACGTGACAAATGCAAGACACATAAAAGATGTTGTTTCCATACAAGGGTAGAAAAGTTTAAAGATTTAGTGGGGTGTGACACATCACAAAAGACCAAATCTGTAAAGATTTCAACTTAGTGACAATGCACAATATTGGAAGTGTGATTAGTATTGGAAATAAAGTTTTTTATTATAATTAATTGTGCAAGGGTGGTACCACATGAGACTTAACCAAATTAAAAGCATGCTCAAGGTGAATCTATAAACAAGGAAAGGGATGGTAATTCCCAAATTATGAAGAATCAAGGGTAAAGTAAAATAGAAGAAATATTTTTTTGCATGGAATATTTACCCTTGATCCAACCACTTGTTAATTCAAATCACAGGGAAGGCATTGTGATCCAACAAAATTCTCCACTTACTCATCACCAACTATCGAGTCATTTGACCAAGTAGGCATTTTAGTTAAGATTCTAGTTTCATTTTAAATGAAGGTTCTACACTCTCCTACTTACATTGTTTTATTTTCATTTGATAAACATTATATCCTATACTTTCCTTGACCTAACCTCACTCTTATTGCTATAGTATTTCTCCAATTTAAAGAGATACGAGAACCAGACCGTAGTCACTCTTACCGTATCATTACATAATCTATTATCCAAATGGTGCGCTAGTGCTCAATCTCATTGAATTGCATTCCTTTTAGGTTAGAGTATTAGGTGTCGACACTATTTGTTTCTCTCACTTCAAAGTCCCTTCATAACCAAGTAGCATATGACCAATCACTTCTCAGTAGGTGGATTTTTTTTTCTTGCAAATGGTGTATGAGTATGGGAAGGTGATCATTCTATCACACTTATACTTTTTTCTACATTTAATCTAGCTACTCTCTCGTGGTTATATAATGACTTCCCCACTAAAAAACAAATTTTCGTAATTGGTAAACTAAAAACTATAAATATTTAGAAACCTTGAGAAATCTCAAAAAAATTCAAATCCTTAGTGTTTGGGGCTTTTGATCACAAGGGTGAGAAAAAATAGACCCATTTGATTGCCTTGGTAAGACAACAAAGCAACACAAAACAATGGCTAATAGGTTAGTAAACCTACAAACTTGAAAGAAAGAAATAAAGCGATATAAGAATGACAATGGAAACTAAATTAAGCAAACATTAACAAAGGATGCATCAAATTGAACACCAAGAGTGGTTACCAAATAGAGAATGGTCTTTGAAATTGAGAACACGAAGAGGAGAAATGTGGGATTTATGAATTCCATGTTCCTCCTAGGGAGGGATATTGAATCCCTCAAAGTAGAGCTATTACTCTCCTATTATGAATTAACAATGGTGAAGAACTCTATGGAAAAACTATCCAAGGGGTGGAAATCTTTCCCTATGATATATTGGCCCAAGTTATTCTTAAGAGAACAAATGATTTCTCCAAGATTATTGTTGGCCCTTGACCAAGTTTTGGGAGATCCTTGGTCAAGTTTGATCTATTTTGGGATTTCAACATCCTGTCGAAGGAGGAGCGCAAGACGAAGCAGAGACTACGGGATCTCGGCTCCTTTTTGGGATTTGGGATTATGTAACGGGTATGGGATGTCGGCCCATGGACTTACCCATGTTTAGGCCTATTTTGTAAAGTATAAATAGATGTCTAGGAAATGTAAGAAGAGAGCAGTTACGAATGGATATGTATTAGATCTATGTGATTGAAGGATTGTAAGTGCTTTGTGCATATTGTGTGAGACTTACAGAGCTAAGTGCAAGTCATCGTAAGAGGTTGTGGAAGGTTGTGTGCTTAGATCTACTCGGGGAAGGAGGATCTAGTGAGCTGCGCAGATCTCATGTCCTATGAGGAGTAGGGTTTTGAGGCTCTGTGCATGTAACCTATTGAAAAATCTAATAAAGAATAAGAGTTGGTGGGCGTAACCCCAAGGTGGGGGTGAACCACGTATATGTTGTGTTTCTCTGCTTTGTGCAATGTGTTGATGTGTTTATGTATTTACTTGCTAAGTGCTTTGATATAGATGGATAGATATGTTTATTCTTTGTGCTAATGATGTATATGGATATTAGATCTAACTTATATGAGTGTGCTAGTGCCTGAATCTGCTAGATCTAATCTATCTCTTTATGTTAAGTGCTTGATACATTAGATATGAATGAATGTTGTGATGCTCTGTTTTATTTGCGGAGTAGATACTAAGTGGAATGTTGATGAACTGTCAGTGCTAAGTGCTCTGTTAAGTATTACAATCACATATCTATGTCCCAGCTAAGCTTGCAGACCCCTGAGTCCTGCAACCACCCCTGCCTCTACCTCGGGTGAGACTTCATCTGCTTCGCAGGTGTTTCCAAAAGGGTCGGTAGTTAGGGTTTTGTTGGTGCGATGTTGTAGCGTTGAACCTTGGGTCTCCCCCTGTGCCAACAAATGATTCTATTGCCGAGACCTGAAACTGTGATTGCTAGGAACTAAGGAAGAAGAAGCTTTGTGCAAAGATCTGACCTGAAATTGTGAAAGCTTTGTGCGTAGATTTGTTTCTCTAGTGTGCATTACTCTACTTAGTTTTTGAAGCTCTGTGCTAAAGAAAAGAAGCATGATCTAAAGAAAAGAGGTAAGATCTGAAGCTTTGTGCTCTAAGAAAGGTAAAAGTGAGAATTTTTTATTAAAAGAGGTAAGATCTACAAGCTTTGTGCTTTGATAAAGGTAAGAATAGTGAAAAGTTCTAGATCTGAAAGCTTTGTGCTCTGTAAAAGTAAGATAAGTGGAATTTTTTGTTTCAAGAGTATAGATCTAGGTATGTTTGATAGATTATGTCCTAAATTGAAAACTATGGCACTGATAGATGAAAGAAGGTTTGATATGAGTAGATCGGATAAGAATAATGAAAGATATGTTATACCTATGCATAGAAAGAATGTTTGGACTAACCAGTGGATGCAAGATCCTAGAAAGAAATGTTTGCAGGTTAGCTACTATGATCCTAGCACGCAGTATAGAAAGAGATGGGAATCATTTAAAAGAAAGAGAGGATTAACCTTCTGTTCCAATTGCAGAAAACCAGGACATCTTGCTAAGGAATGCCCTGGAAGCAGACCTAGTTGTCTTTGTTGCAAAAATATGGACCATGAAGTATTGGATTTCCCTAGAATGATTGCTAATCTTGAAGAAATGAACATGAGACAAGAAAACCCTAAGGCAGATCTAGAAACCATGATTATGGAAGAACCCTAGAAAGAATCGGAGAAAGTATTGCTACAGATGAAAGAAACCCTGAATGATCACCGACATATCAGCTTATCAGATATCTTTAAAGAAAAAGAGTGCATTGAAGTAAGAATAGGAGACTTCGACATTGACTGTGTTCTAGATGAGGAAACACAGGTGAATATCATGACAAAGAGAACTTGCGAACTTTTAGGGAAGCCTGATATGACTCCTTCATTAGGAGGAATAGGTCTATTTAGAGGAAAGTTGATAAACCTATGTGGAAATCTCACCCGAATACCTATGAATGCCAATGGGACTTTGAAAGAGGAAGATTTTGAGATTATTAAATTTATTGAGACCAACGTCTCATTTACCATGTTACTAGGAAAACCTTGGATTGAAAGAGATCAGGCCAGAAGGCGGGAAGAAGAAGAAGTTTTAGCACAAAAGAAGAATCAAGAGTTAAAATATTTCATGAATAGAAGGATCACACACTTGATTGAAGAATAGAAAAACAGATCGAAGCTATTTAACACTAGAGATCTGGATGTGGAAGTTGCAAGAACACTAGAAGACCCACAAAAGAATAAAGTGCCTATTCCAGATAAAGAAGAAGTATCACCTTTGAATCTTAGGAAAGAATCTCAACAGCGCGAAGTAACTATGACAAAAGAAGATAAGAATCATAATCGAAAAATGAATACCGAGACAAAGCTCACTAGAAAGAAAGCTAGAAAGATAAGTAAGAAGAGAGCTAAGATCGACAAGTTACAGAAGGTTTCAGAGGGAACTTCGCAGAAGCAAAATTTGCAAAAATGGAGCTTCGTCGAGATAACAGAACAATGTCACATGGCACTTTGCCAAGGTGAAGAAATATAGTCGTTGGGACCAATATAACCATTCGGTCGACCCCTCCGAATGGTTAGAAAGACATTTATGGTTTGCCACCAGACCATTGGATCGCGCCATAACGGACAAAATAGAGTTAATGAAGGCTTCTCGACCGTTGCAAGCAATCCGTTGCCAAGTTATCTATTTATCCCATTGTGCCATGCACCTAGAACACTTTTTCTAAATGTGAATCTGAGCCCGCAAACTTGTTGATTTTACACAGTGATCATTGCGCTATTGCCCTCTATTCTATTGTAGTTTCTAAGTTACTCCTCAAACCCGAAGATTTCCAACCACGAGCATGACGAGTTCAGCGTTGTAGAGAAATTATTTGAAGAAGTTATGATCAACCTCATGACTGAAAGAGTCATCTCGATGTTCTGATCAACAAGCTTCATCAACGAGAATGGTGCAAGCCTCTTCGTCGACTGCTCGTGGATCAGGGCCATCTCGACCAACAGTAGAGAAGAGAACCAAGAATAAAGATGACCTAGCCAATGCGAAGTTGATTCCAACCATATTGCTCAATTACATCCTGCCTCTGGCTGGCACGGTGAATCGTGATAGTGTGCCATGAGATTTTGAGTACACCATGATCACTGCATACCTCCCAAAGGGGATATGCACACTTCAAACAGAGCAGGATAAGATCACAGCGTTGAAGTTCAGCGACTTCAACCTCGGAGATCGCAAGATCTATGGTATGCTCGCCCTGTACAAGTACCTAACCAGAACTAAGGGAAAGAATTCAAAGATCATCCCTCAGTCGTGGACGATGAACCTCGTGTAGTCCACCCTATTGAATGTCATGAAGATCCCACACTTCGAAAAGCACCAGGAAGTCAACGCATGTGTCAAGATGCTACTGTCATGTTACCATGGTGGCTACTTATGGCTAGATCATTGCATTAGAGTTGACCCAACGCAGATCCATGGGATCACATGACTGAGTATGCAAGGATCTGACCCGCAAGACTTTTATCTAGTAAAAGTCGCAGATCGCACACTCGCACAGAAGATCAAGGATACACATGGTGACGTTGAGAAGGGAACAAGAGGCTACAAGGTAGCTTCCATCCAGAGTGGCACAGTGCACCTATCATGTCAATTGATATCTGGAAAATTAGTAAGGAAGAATCGGCCTACGCAGGTCACCGGCTTTGTCATTGACCTCGCAAGGAAGTGCGAAGAAGGCCTACAGATGTACTGGTTGAAGTACCTAGTTAACCAGTTGGAACTAGATTGCCAAGAAGCACAAGATTAGAGTTATGAATTTCATTTCAACTAGCTTCTGGTCCTCATTGCATTTTTTTCCTGGGAAATGCCGGAAGGAGCAACCTTCCCCGACATAGATCCATTTGAACTACTTCCCACAAAGTTTTCTACCCTGTGGTATTCAACTGATATGAACAAACAGTGGCATTCGAATGCTATGTTCCATACATACTACCTCCAGCTAAAGAAATCCATCAAATCTAAGCCTCGCATGACCCCGAACACCTTATAGAGGTTCTGACCACTAATGAAGTTCATCATAGATCGACACTTCATATACATTACAGCGCGAGAAGATGAACACAAAGATCATCTCCAGTCATATTACAAACTCACAGAAAAATACCTTGAGGAGATCACCAAGGAATGGTCCGCTGACCTCCTTATCCCCGCCAACCCCACAGAGATATCTGATATTGATAGCCCAAAAGACACTCATAAAGAATAGAATACACCTGGAACCAGCAGGTAGAAGAAGACTTAGGAGATACAAAACTTAAGCATCACCTTAGTGAAGACCATGTCCATGTCACCTGACCGAGGGGGTGGTGACAAAGTAGAATATGAACAGAGACCAAGTGAAGTAACACCGCCTAGAGACAAGGTTGACCCCTTGAAGAAGAGGAAGTTTTCCCCCACGAAATATTATTCCCGGAAGAAATCGAAAGCCACCATGACCAAGATGCAGACTATCCTCACCTCCGATGACTTTGACTTCATCATAGGATCCCTGAATGATGCTTCACTGGAGATAGCAGAGAAACAAGGAGTGAAGCAGGAAGAAATGTATGATAGGATTGAAGTCAAACTCTGAGGGGTACAGTAGGATCTTTAGTCCAGCTGCACAGTCTCCAATGTGCCCTTGCCATCGAGAGAACCAAAGTTGGGAGATGAGCCAGCCCAACTCCACCAACTAGCTGATACAGTCGAAGCTTGCCTTTGACGAGCACAAGAAGAAACAGAACAAGCCACTCAGGCCTTGAAGCAAGTGCAATAAGTACTTGTAGAGTAGCGTCGAGCTATAGAACAGGAAAATATTGCTCTCCAAGCAAAGTTTGATGAAGAAAAAGCACAAATACAGCAAGGAAAAGAACAGTTGCTTGCGGAGCAACTCGAAGTGAAAGAAGCCGTCAGCAAAGAACTTCGCTCTATGACAGTCGTAGAAATAAAGGCAGAGGATCGAGTCATGTAGCAAGCAGAGCAGCTCACAGAATCTATCCAACAGCTACAGCAATGCATAGCATACTTAGAGCTATGCGCAATACCCAAGACTCCACGGGATGTAAGGGATCTAAGAGAAGCAACTTCTCGAAGCGCAGTTGAGAGAATAAAATCCCTTTCTATGGAATGTAAGCAACTTATTGATCGTAGTTCTTAGACCTATGAGCAACTCACTGAGATTCCAGAACTGAAGGCACTAGAATCACAGCTCCAAGAGGTGAAGTATCAAGCCAAAATGATACAATATCAGTTGAAGCCCCTATCAGTTGTGGAAATAATGAAGCACTCCTAAGAGCAAGGCACTGCCCAGCAGTGGATCCACACTATTCAGAGCAGAGTTATGGAAGTAAATCAGAGGCTCCAACATGTAGAAGATAAGGCCTACCAATTGTTCACAGAGGTCGAAGGCCGAGGAGCAGAACCCGAGCAGGTTGTCACTGTAGTTGAACAGCACCTAGAAGGACCTGTGAATGAGGTAGTCATCCAAGAGTTCATTGAACAAGAGGTCATACAATAGCAGCAAGTCAAAGCATCTTGAGGCTTTCGAAGTAGAACTACCCAGATCAGAGTGACTCAGGACAAGTCACAGGTGAGTGTTGGGGGGTTGTTGGCCCTTGACCAAGTTTTGGGAGATCCTTGGTCAAGTTTGACCTATTTTGGGACTTCGACAGTCTGTTGAAGGAGGAGCACAAGACGAAGCAGAGACCATGGGATCTCATCTCCTTTTTTGGATTTGGGATTATGTAACGGGTATGGGATGTCGGCCCATGGGCTTACCCATGTTTAGGCCTATTTTGTAAAGTATAAATAGATGTTTAGGAAATGTAAGAAGAGAGCAGTTACGAATGGATATGTATTAGATCTATGTGATTGAAGGATTGTAAGTTCTTTTTGCATACTTTGTGAGACTTGCAGAGCTAAGTGCAATTCATTGTAAGAGGTTGTGGAAGGTTGTGTGCTTAGATCTACTCGGGGAAAGAGGATCTAGCGAGCTGCACAAACCTCATGTCCTATGCGGAGTAGGGTTTTGAGGCTCTGTGCATGTAACCTATTGAAGAAGCTAATAAATAAGAAGAGTTGGTGGACCTAACCCCAGGGTGGGGGTGAACCACGTATATGTTGTGTTGCTCTGCTTTGTGCAATGTTTTGATGTGTTTATGTATTTACTTGATAAGTGATTTGATATAGATGGATAGATCTATTTATTATTTTTGCTAATGATGTATATGGATGTTAGATCTAACTTATATGAGTGTGCTAGTTCCTGAATCTGCTAGATCTAATATATCTCTTTATGTTAAGTGCTTGATACGTTAGATTTGAATGAATGTTGCAATGCTCTGTTTTATCTACGGAGTAGATACTAAGTGGAATGTTGATGAACTGTCGGTGATAAGTGCTTTGTTAAGTATTACAATCACATATATGTGTCCTAGCTAAGGTTGCAGACACCTGAGTCCTGCAACCACCCCTGCCTCTACCTCGAGTGAGACTTCATTTTCTTTGCAGGTGTTGCCGAAAGGGTCGGTAGTTCGGGTTTTGTTGGTGCGTTGTTATAGTGTTTGTTAGCACCAGGAGTCACTCCTAGATTGTAGCAGGTGTAAGCCTGATACCCATCAGTTTATATGTCACAAGTTGTTTATAAAAGGTGACCGAATGGGAGTAAACTCAGAACAATATCATTTTAACTCATAAAATTGAGTTGGAAATACAGAACTAGGTGAGGTATTGATCTAACATAGGCCAGTAAGTTTCATAGTGGTGAGTAAGTGGAGGAAAATAAAGAGGAATCAAAGTCTTCTCTGTACATCCGGTCTTCCAGCATCCTTTGGAGGAAAATTCCCAGATATGAGATCCTCTCAGATATGAAAGAACTTCAAGAAACTTAAAGTGCTGCAAAAATTGATATAATCAAACCTACATTATATAGTCATTAAAACACTCGACTAGATCATCCATTCCCAAGATTTAAGAGTTAGAAGAAAGAGTAAGAAAGAGGTTGGCTTCCATTAAACAAGAAGTCTCAAATATCAGTCTATAACCAGAGAACCAGAGGCCTCGCTAAAACTTTACAATTAGGAGCTTAGCTCTACCATCGATCTCTACAAAAATGTTAGAACTGAGTATTTATACCCAAAACAAACTTACAGAAGTGTGCATTTAATATCTACATTGAAGGCATCTTGTCTACATGTGTTCTGACAGACAATGCATGTAATCTCATGTTAGAAGGAAACTTTGTCGGATGCAATCGTGTTCTCATAACGGACCTGTAGATGAATTGACTAGCTGACATCCCCTTTCTGGGCTTTCCATTTATGGTGGAAACGATGTTCAACCGTACCCCACCAACCTCAATGACTACTTCATTGGAATTTGGAAGACCCAAGTCAATTCTACCTCTACGGGACGTCGCAGTCTTAGCATTCATCGTTTGGTTCTGAGTTGGATGCTTACGGGGAAGCCTGATGATGGACATGGCTGCTAACAAAGTGATGGGCGCACTCGGTATGGAGGAGCAGACGGGATATGGTCAAGTGGACAAATGTGCATAGACAAGGAAACTGAGGATAGTGTGGGGGGTCACACAAGCGGAAGTTGAGGTGTAACAAGGAGGTGATGTGGAGAAAGATGGCACAGGTGGCGGTATATGAGAGGGGAAGACATGACAAGTGGGATGGGGAGTGGAGAACAGGTGTGAGGGAGAGAAATCTATAGGGGAGTGGGGGATTTGACGGACAGAGGAGAGAGATGGAGTGGGGGACAGCTTCTGGCAGGGTGGTTGTGGGATGGCCACTTGTTGAATCAGGATAGGGCGCTAAAAGCACATGCACATATCGGGGCTGTGAAAAGTGGTTTAGAACCTCCCCTCTTTTGGGCTCAATGTGCTTCTTTGGTTGACACGTAGCGCCTTGCAAAACCACAGTTGTTTTCCCTGACCCGCTCTACCTTTTTAATGGTCGCACATGTTGAAGCCCCAATATCGCTAACGACCGTCGATCTAAGACGCGTTGATCCTAGCAGCCCAGATTTGCACGCATCCTAGCACGGTGCTCCAGACAGTCACATCGCCCCCAACAGACTTAGGATAAGTGCTTGATAGTGGGTTTTTGGCCCCTTTCTTCGCATTTTGTCACCTAGGGCCAGATCCAAAGGAAAAACTCCCCCCAGCAAGAATATGTGATAACATTAGGCTCCATGGGGGATAGAGTCCTCCCTGTGAGGATCTAAGATCTCTTTCTACAATTCCAGTTGCCTTTTGTTGGGATATGGAGTCATTTATTAAATCTGAAAAGATAACGAAAAAAATATATATATTTACAAACACAAGGAAGCCACTCGTGGCTCAAATAAAACATTTTTTCAAGAAATACCCATTCACAGGGCCGTTAAAAAATTCTTCACCCTTCAAGTCCTGCAACCTGTAAGTATTATTTGAAAATACTTTAGAGATTGTGAAAGGTCTGATCCACAAGGCTTTGAACTTGATGTGCTTTCCTCTGTCCTGCCTGGGTGCATCCCATTTAAACACTAGATCTCCCAGCTGGAAATCTTCTTTTCTCGCCTTTCTGTCGAAGGCTTTCTTGATCCTTTGTTGATGGTTATGAGCTCTGACCATCACCTTCTCTCTGTTCTGTTGCTCTTCCACCAGTTGATGAATCCTTCTGATCATGTCATCAAGCTCCCCTTGATAATCCTGAAAGAATTTCGCTACAGGTAGAGCCAACTGAGAAGGGAAAACAACTTTTGTTCCATAAACAAGTTGGAAAGGGGAGATACCTATGGATATTTTTTATATCACTGAATCATCCCACAAAGAGAATATAGCTTTGAATCCCATGCCTTCTTACTATCCTCTAACAGTATTTTAATAAGCTTGATCAAACTTTTGTTAGAGGACTCTGCCAGTCCATTTCCTTGGGGATAATAAGGAGTGGAGTGAATTAATGAAATCCCAAACTGCTCACAAAACTTGATCAAAGGCTCAGACTTGAAAGATGCAGCATTATCAGTGATAATTCTTCTAGGACATCCAAATCTCGCTATGATATCCTCCAGAAAACTAATGATTACTTTGTGTGAAGCACTTCTGGTAGGGATGGATTTTATCCATTTGCTAAAATAATCTATTGCAGTTAAGATCCATCTATGTTGACCACTTGAATCAGGATGAATATCCCCAATGAATTCCAACCCCCATTGTTGAAAGGGTGTTGAAGCTACTACAGGCTTTAGTGGCAAGGATTTGAGTTGTTGCTTTCCTGAGATTTTTGACATCTGATACAGGCTCTGATTTTTCTGCAGACATCATTGAATAAAGTGGGCCAGTAGTACCCAGCCCTAAGAATTTGTAGGTTATGGTCTTCCAGAAATGATGTCCCCCACATAGGTTGCTATGAAAATCAAACATAATCCTTTGGGCCTCCTGTGGGTTTAGACATCTCAAAAGAACTCCTAGTGGGCCCTTCCAATATAAGACCTGGTCAATAAGGAAATATTTGATTGCTTTAAGCTTTAAATCTCTTTCCTTTCTCTTCCCCATTCCATCAGGGGGATTTAATTTTTGCAGAAAATTTAATATGTTCTCATACCAGGTGCATTCTTCTAGTGGTAATATATCCTGAGAGATTTCGTTAGACAACTCTGCCTGCTGATTTTTTGAGCAAGTATTGACGAAATTAACCCCCAAGGATTTACAATTAGATTCAGCCAACAGCTTGACTAAACCTTTCCCTTTAACTAGCTTGGTGGGATTTATTTCCAGATCAAACTCAAGGATTTTGGCAATCCATTTGCTCCTCTTCCCATCTATGTCCGACTGGATGAGAACGTCCTTTATAGCAGCTGAAGGGACATATGCAATAATTCTTGAATGAAGGACGTAGATCCTAAAATCCTTGAGGGATTTCACCAATGCATAGGCTTGTTTCTCCATGATGTCATATCTGATATTTGCATCCCTTAATGCCCTGCTAAAAAAGGATATGGGTTGTTCCATTCCCTCGACATTTTTCTGTAACAAAACAGTTGCTACTGTATCAAAAGAAGCAAAAGAAAAAATCAGAAAATCCTTGGAATAGTCAGGATTGATCAGCACGGGGGCTTCAGTCAATGATTTCTTAATCTGGCTAAAGGATTCCCTGGGTTCAGCAGTCCAGTTTACTTCATTCTCCTTCCTGAGTATGGTTGTGATATGATTTACCAACTCAGCAAAGTTTGACACAAACCTCCTCAAAAAATCAATTTTTCCCAGGAAATACTGAACTTCTTTCTTGGACCTAGGAAGCGATAGGGTTTTAATTACCTCCACCCTACTGGGATCAATTCTCACCCCCTCTGATGATACTATATGGCCTAACATATTTCCCTCCTTCATGTCAAATAATGATTTTTTGGGATTTAGGGAGAGGCCAAACCTTCTGCATTTCAAGAAGACCTTCCTCAGATGACAGCAATGTTCTTTATCAAACTTGGAAAAGATTGTTATGTCATCCATACAGATTACCACAAACTGATCCCTTTCCCTAATGAAGGATATTTCCATGGCTCGCTGAAATGTAGCCCCTACATTCATCAATCCAAAAGGAATTTTTTCATACATAAATGTGCCCCAAGGAGTGGTGAAGAATTTTTTTTCTTTGTCCTCAGGTAGGACTGATATCTGATTGTAGCTCGAAAATCCATCAATCATGTATATCCTTGATGCACCAGTTACCCATTGTAATATGTGTTCCATCTTTGGCAAGGGGTAATTGTCCTTCTTTAAGCTTCTATTCAAATTTTTGAAATCAACACAGAGTCTGATTTCTCCATTTTTCTTTCTCACTGGGACCAAATTGGCTACCCATTCAGAATATCTGAGGAGGACGATGATTTGGGCATCCAGCATCTTATTTACCTCCGTCTCCATGGCAGGCAGCAACATAGGATTAATCTATCTTAGCTTCTGCCTAAATGGATTAGCCTCTTCTCTCAGTGGGATCTTATACTCAGTAACGTTGATGTCATATGTTCTGAGGTCTTCATAAGTCCAGGAAAATACATCAGAAAATTATTTTAATAACTTAGTATACTCGGTCCTCTACTCTCTTGTCAAGTTGCTTGACAACTTGACAAACTTTGGATCTTCCTCTGTGCCAATATTTCACTTAGACACATCAGCATCTTCATCTAGCCTCTTATCTCTTACTGCTACACCATTACTGTCAAAAATCCTTTCCAAAGGAACCAGTCCCTTTGGAATGTGATTACTTGGTAACTGCACAATATGATGATTAGCAATCTTTTTCAAAAAAACATCGACATGGGGGTCCATGTCAGAATCAGGATCTTGATCAATATGTAATTCCGAAAACTCATCAATAGTCTCCAGGAATCTTCTGACTTCGAGATCATCATCAAACATTTTCCAATGATTGACATTGTCAGGTATAGAGGGTATATATTTCACTTCAACATCATACTTGAGCTTGGGTGGTAGAGGAACTCTGAAATTGCTTGCCGATACAGCCAAAGAATTAGCCATTGTATTTTCTTCTCTAGGGATGAACGAAATGTTGAAGGCCAAGAAAAATTTGTCAATGAGGTCCCATACTTCATTTTTGTAACTCTTGAGCCGAGGGTGTTTGTCCTAATAAATATTTCTGACTTGTTGAATAATCAACTTAGCATTGCCAAACACAAATATCTCTGTAATCCCCATGTCCTTTGCAGCTCTCAAGCCCAAAACAAGAGCTCCATACTCTGTCACATTATTGGTAGCTTCAAACTCTAATTTGTATGACAAAGATATAGTTTCTTGAGCAGGGGAAACAAAAACTACCCCAGCACCAGCACCATCTTTAGAAGAATCCCCATCAAAGAAAATTTTCCATACAGAGGTGATTGGGGGAGAATCCTCCTGGGGGGAAATTGGTTGCTTTATGATTTGAAGAGGAGCCTCAAGGGTGTTGGTGAGTTGTAACAAGCTGGATCCCAAGTCAGTGTCAAGGGAAAAAATGGGATGATTGGTATGTTCTGCCTCATCACTGACAATGTAGGATAGCTAAGTTTCTCTATACATTCTTCTATGCTCCCCTCCAAATACTAGAATGGTAGCGTATGTGAGATCCATCTGTAATGTTCCTCCAAGATTTTTAATCCAAGATCTTGATAATAGCATGCTCAACTTGGGAGGGACATCAGCTACCACTATGTCCATGACCACACTCTTCATGGGCAACTGAAATAGGGTTACCACCAGATATTTGATGACTCCAAGACATTTCACCCTCCTTGAATCGAAAGAGTACAAATCATGATAGGCCTTTGTTACTTCCAGCCCCAACTCTTCCATAAATGTTTTAGGCATGAGGTTGTGGGAAACCCCCGAATCCATTAGGCAATTATGCAGCACCTTATCATGTATGTTTAGGGATGTGTAGACGAGAGGGAATGAATCATCTCTGTATTCTACCATAGGGCCTAATATGATTGCTGGATTTTCATCTTGGAGATTCACTGAGTTTGTGGAAATATTAGGCGGCTCGGACTACATCATTTTAAAGAGGGACCTTTTCAAATCTTCATGTTTGACTATCTCTGAAAGGGGGACAGGAATTCTGATTTTTTTATTTTCATGCTCAAAGTTAAAGGAGGAGGGAGGCTTCATAATTTCCTTCAACTCAGGGACAGGTTCTTTGGCTATCGGCGAGAGATTCTGAGTTTTCCTTTCCTTGGCAGTGATTGTTGCAGGCTTAGCAGGTTTTCCTATTATGAGAGGTTGACGAGGGGTGTCAGATTGCCCTTCTTTCTTATTTGACCTGAGATTGTGTTTTTTAGGACTGTTGTCATGTTCTTTCTCCCCTTTACTTAGTTCATTTATTTGACTGTTCAAAAGAGACCCCTGATAGGCAGATTGAGTCAAATGGGGAAAAGGGGAGGTGTCTCCAATACAGTGAATTTTAGGGTCAATATCCTCTTCTCCTCTCTCCTCATTAGTAACAAGGTTGTTTTGGAGAGGGGTCTGGATTTTCTGATCGCTTCTATCTCTATCTCTTTGTTCCCTTGGCGTAATCTAAGGAACATTGTTTTTCGGCCTCCTAAAATTGCTTCTATTATCAATGCTTTGAGGATTTCTATATGTCTGTTTCCCCTCCAGTTTAATTTTCTCCATCTCTACAGACAGAGACTTTACCATTTTGGTCAATTCATCTACTTGAGGTTGAGCTGAAGAAGAACCAGAGGTTGAGGCCTCAAATATCCCTCTTACCTTGTCTCTGTCAGATTTTCTTCTGAGCCTACTAACTGCCAACACATTGGATTCTACTTCCAGGGTTTCATCTTGCATGTTATCCAAGGAAGTAGCTCTTCTTTCTCTGAGAAGGAAGAGGAAATCAGGGTCAAAGGAACTAGCATAAGTGGTTTTGGCAGAGGCTTCTGAGGGTTTTATTTCAGCAAGGATCTTGTTGTACATCTTATTGAATCTTTTGAACAAGTCAGAGACAGACTCTCCTTCCTTTATTTTCAAGGACCCAAAATCTGTCATATAATACATGAAATCTTTTTTATCTCCCCACTGTCTCAAGAAGGCATTATCTAGAGCTTCAATCCCAACAATAGATCCAGGGGTCAGTCCTCTAAACCATTTCCTCACCTCACCATCAAGACTTTGGATGAAGACTCTCATCCAGACATCTTCATTATCAATGTTTAGGTTGTCTTCATAACTGTAGAAGGTAGCAAGGTGCTATTCAACAGTTATTTCCTCCTCCCGAGTGAACTTAGGCATATATTTCAAATAATCTCCAGCAGGGAGAGGATTCATTGGTTGAGGTAGGACTAGAGGGACATACCTTTCAGCTACTATGGCATCCATTCTATTTACAAGGGGATGAGATCTTGCCATATGGATATTAGGTGGAGGAGAGCTAGGAGGAGAAGGGGACAGCAGAGGATTTGAATAAAAGGATACAGGGCTTAGGGGGACAGAGGTTGGTGTGGGCACAGCAGTAGAAATAGTAATAGGAGAAGGGATGGGAAAGCCTGAGGTATAAAAATCTTGTGAATTCCTAGGTCTAGACCAAACTGCAACGTTAAGGGAAATAGGAGTGACAAATCTCTCTCCCTCTAATCCAAAATCGGGAGGAGAAAACTCAACAGGAACACTCCCAAAATTTAAAAAATGAGAAACTCCAACAAGAGGTCTGATAGGAAACTGGGAAGTAGATATTGGAGTCTCTAACAGAGGGCAATGAGAACTATCTGGAATACCTGGTTCAGTAGTAGAAGCTCCTTCTCTGAGGGCCTTTCCCTTTCTGATAAGATTCTCTGGATCTGCTTCAGGTGTTGTCAAGGGAAACTAAGGGGTAGACCTTGTATGACTGCCTCTGGAAGCCACAACTGAAACAGTAGTTTCACCACAATGGAGTCACCAGGTGCACAGTAGCAATCTTGAAGGGCTTTGATGCCTAATGCACCTTCAGAATCAGAGGCTTAATGTCATTCAATCCCGGGGAAAAATCTTCAACTTCGTCCCTGGTAGCGGCGCCAGAAATATTAGTACCAGGAGTCACTCCTGGATTGCAGCAGGAGTAAGCTTTATACCCATCGGTTTATCTGTCACCAGTTTTTTATAAAAGGTGACCGAATGGGAGTAAACTCAGAACAATATTGTTTTAACTCGGAAAACTGGGTTGGAAATACAGAGCTAGGTGAGGTCTTGATCTAACTTAGGCCAGTAAGTTGCATAGTGGTGAGTAAGTGGAGGAAAATAAAGAGGAATCAAAGTCTGCTCTGGAAATCCGGTATTCCAGCATCCTTTGGAGGAAAAGTCCCAGATATGAGATCCTCTCAGATCTGAAAGAACTTCAAGAAACTTAAAGCGTTGCAAAAACCGATATAATCAAACCTACATTATATAGTCATTACAACACCTGACTGGATCATCCATGCCTTGAATTTAAGAGTCATAAGAAAGAGTAAGGAAGAGGATGGTTTCCATTAAACAAGAATTCTCAAATATCATTCTATAACCAGAGAACTAAAGGCCTCGCTAAAACTTTACAATTAGGAGCTTATCTCTACCATCGATCTCTACAAAAATATCAGAACTAAGTATTTATACCCAAAACAAAATTACAAAAGTGTGCATTTAATATCTACATTGAAGGCATCTCGTATGCATGTTTCCTGATAGACAGTGCATGTAATATCGTGTCAAAAGGAAACTCTGTCGGACACAATCGTTTTCTCATAACGGACCTGTAGATGAATTGACTGGATGACAGCCCCTTTCTGGTCTTTCCATTTACGGTGGAAACTATGTTCAACCGTCCCCCACCAACCTCAATAACTACTTCATTGGAATTTGGAAGACCCGAGTCAATTCTACCTATGTAGGACGTGGCAACCTTAGCATTCACCGTCTGGATCTGAGTTGGATGCTTATGGGGAAGCCTGATGGCAAACGTGGTTGCTGACAAAGTGATGAGCACACTCGGTATGGAGGAGCGGACAGGAGATGGTCAGGTGGACAACTATGCATAGATGAGGAGACTGAGGATAGCGTGGGGGGTCACATGAGCAAAATCTTAGGTGTAATGGGAAGGAGGCGATGTGGAGCAAGATGGCATAGGTGGTGGGATATGAGAGGGGAATACATGACAGGTGGGATGGGGAGTGGAGAACAAGTGTGAGGGAGAGAAAGCTATAGGGGAGCGGGGGCTATGATGGACAAAGAAGAGAGATGGAGTGGGGGATAGCTTCTAGCAGGGCGGTTGTGGGATGGCCACTTGTTGGCCCAGGATAGAGTGATAAAATCATATGTGCATATCGGGGCTGCGAAAAGTGGTTTGGAACCTCCCCGCTTTTGGGCCAGATGTTCTTCTTTGGTTGACATGTAGCGCCTTGCAAAACCACGGATGTTTTCCCCAGCCCGCTCTACCTTTTTAATGGCCACGCATGTTGAAGCCCCAATATCGCCAACGACCATCGATCTAAGATGCATTGATCCTAGCTGCTCAGATTTGCGTGCGTCGGACAATCACATCGCCCCTAACAAACTTAGGATAAGTGATTAATAGTGGGTTTTTGGCCCCTTTCTTCGCATTTTGTTTCCTAGGGCCAAATTAAAGGAAAAACTCCCCCCAGCAAGAATATGTGATAACAGCGTTGAACCTTGGGTCTGCCCCTATGCCAACAATTATTTTTACAACATAACAATGCAATGAACTTCTTCCATTTTTTCTTACAATGGACCTCTATTTATAGAATCATAATAAGGTATTTGATAGCTTGTTCCAAGTTTTAATGGGAGGGATTTTGAGGTACATCTCATCTTTTCAGTCATCCCAGGAGAGATTTTGTGTCAATCTTGGGATCTTGTCTTGAATTAATTCGCCCTTGAAGTGATTGAGGCTCGACCAAATTCATAAATGTGGTGTTTCCACATCCGCACAAGCTTCTTCATGGACAGTCATGCGGGTCGTGCATTATGCGCATTTGGAGCTATTTTTCCTATGCGGGTGTGTGTGTGTGTGTGTGTGTGTGTGTGTGTGTGTGTGTGTGTGTGTGTTGACTTTGTTGTAAATGCACACAAATTTATGGGTCTTTTACATAGTTTTGGTCACCTTGCTATAATTGGTTCTGTAAATATTGGAAGTATCTTGTATCTATACTGATTGTTTCTTTATCCATTGTTTGTATTACTATGAGAATTTTTTTGGTGATAACATATGCCCCCTAGTGTGTGACGTTAAGAGAATATGTATAGCCGAAATACATCAATGTTTCTTTTGTTTAAATTGCCATAGCAAAGGAGAATTGTAGCTAGTGCTGAGAGGAAACATGAGAGTGATCCATTGGAGGAAAAGAGGATTCTGAATGAGACCGGTATTCTCCAAAAAATAAAATGAAATGTTGTGTACAAACGAGGTGGGAATGCCCCGTGCTAGTGTCATGAAACCATAAATGAAATGACAGAAACAAAATATTTTTGATGAAGTAGATGTTTGCAGCACCCTTGGGGGTGTCAAAAAAAATGACAGATGGCAGTGTTGATGACTGAACATGATCTAAATCGAGGTATGAACAAATCGGAGGAATTGATGGCATAGAAAATTTAGAGGTCTTTGGTGATTACTGAAAACTACAATGGTCGCATAGTAAGACCCACCATAACATGAAAATTTGTTGGAGTTGAATGTCATGGGGGTCAACGACATCAAAAAGCAATGAGGACTCATTTTGTGTCATTCGAGACTACTCAGTAATAAGGGACTCGGATCCAAGATACGTCCATCTTCTTGGAAACTTGTGTTGACATTGACAGAAAAGGGGAGTGAGTGTAAGAAGCAAAGGGATTATTGGCATCGAATTGATCCAACGGGTATCAGGGACTAGATGAAGGAGAAAATGGATAAAATTGTGACATGAAAGACATTCAAGATGTATGGGACTTGAGAAATTACATTGGTTTGGGGGGGAATGGAATGATGGAAGAAACCATTAAACATGATTTGGTGTCAAGGGGATGACCAAATATTTGGTAAACTGTGTTGAATGGGTGAAATTGTAAAGGAGTGGATGATAGGTCAAAATATAGGTATTTGGGACAGGGGTGTCGATGATAGTTAGTATTTGGGCCATGATATGGATATATTTGCAAATATGGTGATGAAATGGGAATTCCCCAACCGAGGGAGTCATGCCAGGTTGTTGTGTTCCAAGGAAAAAGGTAATGTCAATTGCGACAACAAAAATATACTCTATTTGTTGGAATTTTAAATGTGCTCTATACAATTACCAAATGAATAAAGAATGATTGGGTTGAAATTACACCTACAGAAACAGGTGCCACGGTGAAGTATCATTTGGCCTCATGTGGCGTAAGTAGGGGAATGTAATTGATGAAGGGTGGGAGCCCCATGGGTAGTTTTATGTACCAAGTAGATGGATGGAGGATGAAATTCTAGATGGGAAATTGATGTTAGATGATATGGAGGGTTAATGATAATGTGGAGGTGCATTTATTGTAACCAAAAACATGATGTGGGAGTCCATAATGTTGATGATTACATTTGTGTGAGACATCCTCCAAGACACATACTGAGTGAGTTGGCCTGTGAGAGAGCCCATGAGTTGGGTGTGCCCATGATTTGGGTGTGCCCATGAGATGGGTGTGTTGTTCCTCTCTGAGATGGAGATGGAATATTGTGTGCCCCTTTGTGGGGTGAGGAATCCCATGAGTTGGGTGTGCCCATGAGATGGGTGTTTCATTTGTCTTTGAGATGGAGATGGAACATTGTGTGTCCCTATGAAGGGAAGATGCCCATGATCTAGGTGTGTTTTTCTCTCTGAGATGGAGATGAAATCATGTGTACCCCTGTAAGGGGTGAAGGAACCCATGTGATGGGTTTATTGTTCTCCTCTGTGCAGAGAGTTGAGATGATTTAATACTCCAAATGATTCTCCTGTGAGACACGGTGAGATAGATATATGTTGACTTGGACATCCCTATGGTTGAGCACAAGTGGACGTGCCCCTAGTGGCTACGCACTAGTGGGTGTGTGATATCCCTTGCTATATTTTCTAAGAGTCAGACTTACTTGTAACCCTAATTGTGATGTAAAGGGTATAAGTCGGCCCCACCATAAAGTAAAAGATAATTAATGTGAAATATAATTAATATGGTAATTATTAATTATATTTTGAGTCATTGAGGTCGGCCCTATTGTTCCAATAGACACCTATTTTGGTGTGTCCAGTCTAATATAAATAAAGGTGATTTCCCCATTGAGAAAACACAACACAAGTGTGATTTTGGAAATTTCAGCAAATACAAGTTCTAGGGCTGAAGTGCGCACCTCTCTTGGGCACTAGCTTTCTAGGTTTTGTGAGAACCCTTTTGTGTGTTAGGTTTATGGTGTGGGAGGTCTTTCTCTTGAAGAATATAGTAAAGGATTGGCTTGGTTTTATTCCCTTATTGAGAAGGGTTTCCCAGGATACTTCTAGTGTACTTGTGCATAGTATTTCTTCTTGTGATCTTGGTTACTGCAACAAATTATTTATGGTGTAACTGCAATTGTTTATGGTTCAAGTAAAATGATAAAATTGGAATGAACTTCATGCTTGAGCCTAGCATAGTGAAAAATCAACACATAATGGGGTTTTTAGCATGATGATGAGGAAGAAGTATCAGGTTCTTACTCTATGGTGTAACACTACTAGGACTCCCGAGTCTAATGGATAGAACAGCATGAGTGCCAATATTCCAAGGTGTAAATATATGTGGGACAACTCATGGACGTGAGAATGTTATTGGTTGGCAGTAATTTAATACAATGGAAGTGATGGTACCGCAGATTTGGGTGTAGGGATCCTAAGGGTAAATGTCAAGGGGTATAATTGGGATATGCAACTATCGACAGAAGGAGTAATTACATGCCAGTATCGATCATATATCTAAAGGGTTCGTGGGAAGGACAGTGACTGAAGTGACTATTGGTGCACATGATAATTATTTGTACATACAAAGACCAAATACCCAACGTGAAAAATATTTGATGAAAAAAAGAACATATGATAGTTATTTGATTATTAATGAACAAGAAACATGTGTACATGTGCCTTGGGGATTTTTTGAGAAAAAATGCTAAAACCTCTAGGGAAATATAAGAAGAACCTTGATCCATATGGATCTCAGTGGCCATCCACCTCTTCCTCTGAATCACCATTTTGAGCTTGTGGTTTTGATAAATGGTGCAGACCTATTGGCCCTCGTGATCGAGATCCGCTCACAGGATTGTTCTATATGCCCTTTGAGCCGGATTGGCTCTTTCAGATTCTCTGCTAGAATCCCCTTTTCAAATCGATCCACAGGTTCTTTTTCGCAGTTCACGATTTCGTGTGTTCGCGAGTCGAAACTCCGACTCTTCCTCCTTCAATTCCGCGATACTCGAAATGTCGATACGGGTATGGCTCTTCCTCTGTCAATGCCTTCCTCGCACGACCGCCTCTAGGCTTATCGTTATCTCCTCTCGCCTCTCGTGCCTTTGCGATTTTCAATGTCGTGCCTTCAAGCTCTTACCTTACAAACTCCTGAGAAGCAAGAAGTCAACGAAGTGTTGAATCCTTTCCTCTTGGCAACACGTGTCTGCCTGTCTATCACACAGCCCCACCTTGAGGTTCAGCCATGTGTCCCTCGTGCTCAGCTTCGGCACATCGCGACTTCACCTTTCACGATTTCATGACTTGAAGTACCTGACTCTTGGGCTCTCACCCTACGAACCTCCGAGTTCACAAGATCCTTTGATATCTGACACCTATCCTCCTCTGATGGACAGCTTATATTACTTCGTGACTTCGCTACTCGCCGCTTTGGGACTTTCAGGATGAAAGTCTTGACCTCTTATCCTCCGATATGCCGAAACGATGAATTTTCGACACATCGCCTACGTGGGTCCCACACAGAACTCCCTGCATTTTTCGGAGTTTCGGACCTCGCAACTTCGTGAGTCCTGATGTTGAACTTTCGACTCTCCAACTCACGAAACCCCGAAGTGGTCAACAAAGTCTGACTTCCGTGTTGGCGAGCACGCCACCTGTCCACTCCTAGATGAACGGCCCTGATTCACTTCGCAGCTTCGCCACTCGCGAAGTTGAAGGGTTTCCCTTTTTAACCTCCAATGTTTGAGTCCCCGATACGGGTGATCTCACGACGTGTGTCCTTCTTCCGGCGAATGGCTCAGATTCCTTCGCTATCTCGGGACTTCGCACCTCAAGACCTCGCGATTTTTGATGCAAAGACTTCAACCTTTCAACTCACGAATCCCCGAGACCCGATTCTGTGAGTGATCCAACGGCCCAATTAATCTCGAGCTTTACGCTTGACGAATGCTTCTGTAACCTTCTCTCTCCTCTGCAATATTGGATGGCTTCCGAGACCTCGCGAATTCTCCAGGGAGAACTCCGACCGTAAATTTCCTCCTTGGTGATTTTTGTTAAATGAACAAAATGTTCTCTTACGGAACTTGTCCTCCTACAAAACACCTTTGTTGTGCCTCCTTCCAATACTTCAAGCACTATCCCTCTTGAGCTTGATTGAAAAATTCCCAAGTCTCTTGGGGAAAATTCTTGCACGCACTCCTTGCGGCAATTCCTCAATACTTCCAAGTATCGGACTCTTAGACTCTGCGCACTCTCTGCGACAGCAATCTTCCAACAACTTCGCTCAGTTTTCAAACACTGAGACTTCACTCAGCATGCACACTCCTTGCACAGATCCTATGCTTAATTTTCACTTCTGTGAGAATGAGAATAATGCTATCTCTTCTGAGCTTTTAGAGATGGAACTCTAGACTCTTGTCAACGCACGCCTTGTGGAAAACTTCACTGCACTCCTTGCAGGAAACCTCTTGCTCAGATAGAGAAACAATTGAAACTCATTCTTCACTCTCCCTCTCTTCAGATTTCAGAAATTAAATATGAAATCATACATTTGCACATAAAAGAGAATGCATAATAGAGAGTAAACAAGCATATATCAATCAGCATGCACAACACAGAAAAGAAATTGAACACCATGAGTCTGAACTAAAAATCTTTGTATTAATCCAAAACTTTTGTACATGGGGTTTTCTACACAGTTTTCTGCTTCTGCTCTCCTATTCTCTCTTCTCATAATGTTGCTTATTATGTTACAACTATACAATGAGGGTGTTTGTATCTCGTTTCCCTCTTCACTCCTCAAACTATCTAATCTAGGAATTCAAGTCCACCTACTTACATTCATTAACATAAATGCCTTCACCTAATACAGATGAGAGAGGGACGCTCAAGGTCTATTTACAAATCAGGAAGTACGCCTCTCCTTAACTATTACATTTAAGTTCGGTGCATCCAACTTCAAAATATTTCAAACAATTTATCATATGCCAAAATGCGTTGGCATTGCCCCACGCTCGCTTGATGTTGGTGATGCTCCTGCATCAATAAACCATGACACTATCCATTTTTATGGGGAATGGAATGTAATGTCATCTTCATTTTTTAATTATAGACATCATTTAATTATTTCCTAGTGGTATTATGTGCATGCCTACAGCATAGCGTTAATGCACTAAATCCCATTAGAACTCCATAGTTAAACGTGCTCAGGCTAGAGTAGTATTGGGATGGGTGACCGCCTGGGAAGTCTTAGTGTTTTACATGCCTATGGAATTTTATAAACTTAGTCCAATATATCCCACGTGCATCATGGGAATTGTTCTCCTCTCACTCTCTCATATATAATTGAGGTGAAGGAGGCCATTTAAGCATGCAATGGAGTGTGATGTAAAGATTCTTTTGAATCAAGCGTAGCCAACATCTCTTTATTTTTAGAGATAAGCTACCTCATTTTTCTAGTTTGTGTTCTACAGTGTTTTTCCATCTTATTCAGTAATAGAAGTTGGGTTTCACTGTATTTTTGGATTCTCTTCTATATTTGTTTGTATTCCATTGTTATATCTCAGTTATATTTCTGCCTTCATGTCGTTCTCAAAATAATCTGGATCAGTGGTATCAGAGTAGTCTACCCCTTTTCATTTCTCAGAGCAGGTCCCCAACGAGGTCAGGGTATAGATATTTGGGTCTTGAGCTAGTTTCGCTTGAGGACAACCATTCTCGTTAGCCCAAGCAACATCCCATGGAGGAAGAAAATAGAGAAGACGGAGTAGGAGATCCTTTCAAGATGTTTCTCAAGGAAGCCCTCGTGCAACAAAGGAATGAGATGATGGACAACTTTGCTCAGATCCTTTGAAGACTATTGATTGTGATAGTCGAGGCATATTTGACAAGCAACAATTTTGCAAGTGTGACGCCCTTCAAGGTACAAGTCAATTTTTATATCCCTTTATTTGAAGGCCAGATAGATGAAAATGCTCTAGAAAAATGGTTGAATCTGCTAGAAGTTTATTACTCTGT
>ML849293.1:7831-25645 GCA_009831015.1 Picea engelmannii
TCTATGCAAGAGAGAGAGAGAGTGAAAGGGAGATGGAGAGGGAGAGAGGGTGAGTGATTGAGTGTGTGTGTGTGTGTGCGTTTGGGCCCTTCTTTTTGTTGTTATAAGTTATGCAAGGAATGATATAGTCCCAATTTTGGTAAAAAAAAGGTGTGCAAGTCACAGAGGAGATGGAAAATGGAATAAAGAAAGAAACAGAAAATGGTTGGAAGAATAACGCAACACCAACATGAAGAAAGAAGTTATGAAAGAACAAGAAAAGAAAGAATTAGAAGTATCAAACATGAAGATCCAAATTGGATTATCTTTATGGGATGAATATGATTGTAAAGGGTTGATTTTTGGATGGTTGTTGTTCATCCTCACTAGTCTGTTGTTATTTTCCATTTTGGGTAAATGTTAGATAGAGTTCTAGAGACTGGGTTTGGAACCAGACCAAGTATGTAACAGAGTCATGTCTTGTTGTAATGTTGGAAGAACAAGGTTTCGGGTTAACCTTGGTTCTCAGTAGCATAAAGTTTTATTGTTAGCTTTGGCATGACCAAGCTATGTCTGTAACTCAGTCGAATCATGTAATTAAGAAGAACCATATAATGATAATACAAAGAGAGACCCAAATTTTGAAATTTTTGTGTCTATTTAGCTTCATATTATCTTGAATGTTGTTTCATATTATCTTTATGTCCGATCTACTTAACTGGATATAACTTCTTTATGAATGCAACACAACTGTGTTTTCTTTAATCTGGGATAGGAATGGTTAGACGGTTCTAGGTTTAATATATTTTTCATAAGACTAACAACAATCTTGAGACTGTATGTATTTTTCTAAGTATTCTTCTTAGCCTTCCCTATTTTCCTCCTCTTAGTTTTTCTTGGGGTGAGACTTCTTCCCCTCAAGGAAGACTGAAATTCTAGTTCTCTAGACTACCTCGATACCTTTTGTTGGTAACCTAAGAAGGACCCTGGTCTAATCAATTCCACACCAACAAAATGGTTCCATTGTCAGGACCTACTTCATAAGGGAACCTGTAGGGAGAATGCATCGACGGATCCATGGATCCAATATTCACCAGTGGTGGGAGATAAATTGTGACACCTTCATATGGAAAGAAGTAGAGTTGCGAGGTAAATCTATAAAAGATACATGAGAGGTTGTCTTTTACTCAGAAAAATCAAAGGACCAATATGAGATATTATAGGTTAAATTTATGGAAAACTATTCCATTGGATAGATAGGCTCCAAGAAGCTCTTGAATTCCCAGAAAAATTCAAGAAGACCTATACTTGGAATACATAAAATATTGCAGAACTTCATCGTATGGATCACCCAATCATGCAAGTAGTTGATTTCCGGGTCAATACGAATCTAGAAGGATACATTATTGGGTTTGTAGCTGAGAACCACCAGTCTTTTTCAAGGGAAGAATTGGATTTCAAGAAATATGTAAGGGGAAGACTACTGAGAGAAATTCCCTTGTGGATTAAGATATTCTTGATGGAGGAGGGGATATTGACTATCTCCCCCACTGAGATGAAAACCTAAACACACACTCTTTGGGTGGGGTTACTTTGGGGTGGGATCACGACTTGAGAAAGGGGTGAGGGTTCTTTGATAGATAGGGTAGAAACAAGAAATGGATGAAAGGAATGAGAGAACCTTGAAAAGAGCCGCCATACTTGAGAAGTGGTGGTGTGGTAAGATAGAGAAAGAAGTAAAGAAGTCCAAGGTGTTGAGGAAAGAAATCAAACCAAGAGAAGTTGATTAAGGAAAGGAGGAAGAGTTGAGGAAGATGAGAAGAAAAGGAAGACTAGTCAGTCAAAGAATAAATAAGAGAGAAGCACAGAGAGAAAGAATTCCCCAAGAGGGTGGACAAGAAGAAGAATGTGTAGAAGAAAGGGAATATCAAGACGGAATGGATCTTGCAGAAGAAAGAGAATATTCATCCCCAATACCAGGAAATATCAGGAACCCAACATAAGAGACGAGTCCATAGGATGAGAACGAGACCCCCGAGATCAAAGAAACCTGCATAGAATCCAATGGAAACAACTTCGAATCACCCATCCCCCAAGTTTCTTCTATACTAGTGGTAAATTATATATTACCTTCTTATGTTATTCTTATTTCAATTTAGTCAGTTAGTCAATCACAACCGGTGAGCACGAATACTGGGAGGATATTGGGATCCCCTAGTATATTGCAACTAGGATCATTAGGGTCTACCTTGATAGGAATAGTAAGACATGGAGGCTATTGAGAAAGAAGGAGTGCAAGGATAGGAATTCAAGCATGGCCAAGTTCAGATAAAATTCATAGCAGAGTTTAAACTACGTCAGTCAGAACAACAAGCTCTAATTGAGTTGCACAAAATTCAACAGGGGGAAGTTGAATCGGCTTGGGAATATAGTCAGAAGTTTAAGGAGTCTATTGGGAGGCTAGAACATCCAATTCATGAAGATCACTAGAGAGAGTGGTATATCCAAGGATTGCTACCTCTGACACAAATTATGTTAACACAACAACGAATAACCACCTTGACAGATGCCTTGGAACAATCAATGAATATTGAATCCATGGAATGATATATGGGGATCCTAAGGGTGACCATACCCCCAATGGATGGAAATTTGGTGAAAATACAAGGAAAAATATCGACATCGACAAAAAATATTCAAGAATTGACTATAGCCAAACTCGAACAACCTCAATTTTGGTGTATCAAATGCTACACAGATGGGCATCTGGAAAAATCATGTCCATGTATGAGGGGAATGGGACCTCCGCACAATACGATGGGACCCTCATCAGTATACATGGGAGGATTGTTGCAGGTATCTATTAATTTATCATTCCATACCCCAACCCTGTATCATACCTTTGTAGGAAATAAGGCATTGCAGTCAACTGAATATTGCAAGATCTACCGAACTCAGGGGAATGCGCCAAGGAAGTGCCCTATTATTCAAAAGTATTCTACCGACCGAATACCATACAATGTGATTTATGCTCATCTACCACGCATGCTATGAATCAGTGTAGAGTGTTGGATGCACTTTCAGACAGATTGGATCGAACATCATTCAGGGTTAATAAAACCCCTCAAGGTTCGAGAAGAGGCTGAGGAGGTGGGGCCAAAGGAAACTTCAGAGTAGGAACAACTAGGGGAAGAGGATAAATCAATGCTAAAAATGTGATGATCAAGTTCACATGGCTATGTATTTTCCTCAACTGATATGGCCAAAGTGTACTCACTACAGAACCAATGGACACGCAACCAAAGACTATCCATAGCTAATTGCGAAATGGGAAGATCGAGAACATCAACGAGGATCCATACTCATTGGCTCATAGATAAAGAGGTAATTAAAGGGACAACTACCCAAGATTAATATCATTCCTGGTGGAGGAGAAAATACTGGCACAAATGATGATAATCTTCCTAAGATCCATAAAATAGTGCCCAAGGAGGACAGGTATGACCCTATGAAACAAAATCTATTATTTAAATATGCTATAGAAGTATTCCAGAGTATCCCTATCCTTGAAATAAAGGAAAGCCTCCCTCATCCCACCATTTATCCTAAGATTACGTAGATCCCTACCTCACCCCCTGCACCCCAAAACTTTGTAATCCAGATGAGACAACCTAAGCAATCCAAAAATGTAGTCAACCTTTGGTTTCAACTATTTTCTTATATTCTTGGGAATGAATAGCAGAGAGAGAAGTTGCACAATGATATGTATCCATTTATAGGAATGGAGGAATCCTCAAAATCTAGAATAATGATTAATCTTCCCGAGAAGAACACTTAGAGAGTGAAAATAAGAAAAATATGGATTGGGAAAGAGTTTAGACTAGTATCCCAGGTAGATGAGTTTGAGATTAAGGATGTTATGTTAGATCTAGTATCTGATGTTAACATATTACCTAAAAATACTTGGGAAGCTTTAGGGAAACCCAAATTGACATATTCCCCAATCCAATTGAGAATGACCAATCAATATTGTATTTTCCCAATAGGAAGGCTGGAGAATGTGGATATAGATGCTGCGGGAATAAATATTGTAGCTAATTTTGAGGTGATCAAAATCATGGGGGATAAGGACCCTTATCCTGCACTACTTGGCATTGATTGGGATTATGATAATTATGTTTTTATTGACCTGAAGAGGGATACCATGACATTTGAAGAAGACAGAATAAAAGTAGTTCATCCCTTGAATTCATATGTAGGCCCTCGATACACAGAGCCAATGAACAACAATATAGAAGGAGAGGATCTATATTATTTATACGTCATAAAAAAAGGAACGAGAGAAGACTACATCAATCCTATGACTGACAAATCAATAAGTTGGAGGAGCATACAATTGATGGATGGAGACTCGGAACCAACATTAGACAATTGGAAACAAGGTGCATATGAAATAATTTCAAGACGATGCGAAAATGTTAGAGCAACAAGATGGGTTGGAATGAAGATCAAATAACATTTGACATATAATGGTACCTCAGACCTTGGCAATTTTCTAGTTAACATGGAAGAAAAGATAGCATAATATCAAAGGATCATAGTTCTGGACGTAGCTTTAGAAGACACCCCTGCTAGGTGGTGGGCTAGTCACAAAGCAGTAATTAGGAACTGGGAGGATGTGAATCATGCTATCCAATGTAGATTTCAGGATAAGGAGCAACTAAAATCAGAGATGCAAACGGATTTTCAAGTTGCACATATGTTCAATGGACTGTCTGATCCTAAAACACATATCAAACAATGTGTAAGACATTGGCCAATTTTAGAAGTACCATCTCACTTGTGCATTCAGTTATTTCCCCATTCTCTAGGTCCGGTCCTGAAATCCTAGTACATTCATGAAGAGACCAAAAGGCAGACCAGTAGTTGGAAAAATTTAGCAGATCAATTTTGCAAGGATTCTCTTTTACAAGTAAGTACCCTGAGCTTAAGATAGTCTTGCAAAGAATTAAAGAATTTTTTTTTACCAATGTTTGTAAATGAAAATCAAGTTGAGTGGTATGTGGAAATCATAGTTAAGTGCTTCAATCTAACCTTCACTTAGACATGAAAAATACACCCATATAATTCTATAAAATCGAAAAGGATTTGGAAAACCCTGATGATTTAGAATAACTGAGGAATTTATACCTTAAGGAAACAAAAGGAAGTAGAGAAATCCAGAACATGATACCTAGTCAGACTGATATCTCTTATAACCATTCATTGAAGTTGAAAAAATTCTACATAGGAACTACTAAGAAACCCAAGATAGTTGTCATAGGAGATTACTGGGATGAGAAAACTAGCTAGGAAATACATAGGCTGTTGCGGGAGTATGAGGACCTATTCCCAAAGAAATTTTCAGAGATAAACACGATAAAAGGGGCTATGGGAGAGATGAAAATTGAACTAAAACCATGATAAAAAAATTGTAAGGCATAGAACATATCATCTTAACCCAAGGGTGAAAGAGAAGGTTAAGAGGGAAATAGACAAGATGCTTGAGGTTGGACCTATTTTCCCAGTTGAAGAAGTAGAGTGGGTTAGCCCCATAGTCATCTAGACAAACAAATGTATAGGGGACATTAGGGTATGTGTAGACTACATAAGCCTTAATTATGGTTGTGTGCATGACCATTTTCCCATACCTTTAACTGATGAGGTGGTAGAACATGTTGCAGGGAAAGTGTCTTATTCATTTATGGATGGATTTTAGGGGTACCACCAAATGAGAATTACCGAAGAAGAAAAAAAAAATACCACATTCATAATGAAATGGGGGTCATTTTCATATAATGTGATGCCCTTCAGTCTAAAGAATGCCCCTGGAATTTTTACCTGGATTGTAATAAAAGCCTTCCGAGAATTTATTCACAAATTTATAGAAGTTTATATGGATGATAGGATGATGTATAGTCTACTAAAAGAACATGTAGGGATACTATGGTTGATGTTTGATCGGTGTATGGAACTGCATATATATTTAAATATTAGAAAGTGTATCTTTTGTGTGCCACATGGTAGTCTGTTAGGCCACATAGTATGTTGAGAGGGAGTGTTGGTATACCCAACCAAAGTTGCAGTCATTTTAAATATTCCACCACCTATGTGCGCTAAATGATTGCGCTCAACATTGGGGCACACAGGGTACTATTGCAAGTTCATAAGAAGGTATGTGGATATTATTTCACCCCTACAAAATCTATTAAAGAAGTATGAATTGTTCCAATGGACACCGGAGAGTGATCGATAATTTGACATCCTAAAGGAAAATCTCAACACAACACCTATTTTAATATTAACAAAATGGGAAAGTCAATTTCAGGTGCATGTGGATGCATCAGGTATCGACCTGGGAGCCATCTTAGCACAACCAAGAGATGGAAATATGGATCACCCCATCTATTTCGCTAGCAAGAATCTATCGCAAGCTAAACACAACTATACAACCACATAAATGGAGGGTTTGGATATGATTTATGCTCTACAAAAGTTTATACATTACTTGTTAGGATCTCATTTTGAATTCTTTACTGATCATTCTGTGTTAAAATATCTAGTTAATAGGCCTGTCTTGGAAGGAAGAATTTGTCGATGGTTATTACTATTTCAGGAATTTTCATTTGAGGTGATCATCAAACTTGGAAGATGAAATGTGGGTTTTGATCATTTGTCCATATTGGAGTCAGGGTAGATTGGCGGAGAAATTGATGACCAGCTCCCAGATGCAGACCTGTTCAAAGTTGAGGTAGTGCTAGAATACCCGGAAGGCATAGTAGTTTTCCTGAGTATAAGGGCCTTCCCAAAAATGTACTCTGCAACTCAAAAATGTTATACGATGGTTCGAGTAGTGGAATATAAATTGACCATGGGGAAATTGTATAAGTTGGGCCTATAAATTATCCTCAAGAGGTGCATTTTGGACCATGAAAGGAAACACATCCTATGGGAGTGCCACAGTGGAGTTGTGGGAGGCCATGTTGGAGGAAAACCCACTACGCAGAAAGTTTTTCAAGTTGGATTATGGTACCTATGGCTCAATACCTCATTAGAAATATTTATCTGAGGACTACAACTTTGATGTGAGAAACATCGAAGGAGATTCCATTTTTCTCCCCATTTTCCCAAAACACGTCGTTCAGGGCCTCAAAACCACTCCGGAAGTTCAGGATCCAAAAAACTGCTAAAAATAGTAAACTGTGTGAAAACTAAAAAATTGAAAGAAGAAATGGTGGGGGTCCAAGTGGAATAGGTGGGTGGACACTAATATCCACCAGGATCATTCCTCCCCCCTTAGGAAGCAATGATCCACATTACGTTGAGTTCCTCAATGAGATAAGGAAACTTTTGTTGAACTTGGTCCCTAGTGAACCACTTGCCTTGGTGAAGGAGTTGGCCTACTTTGAGAGCTCGATATAGAAGTATCATTTGTTTTCGGGTGTGCTTGAATTGTGTATCCATGATCTGATTAGTTGTGGCTTGTTCCATGTAGTCTAGATTTAACTCTATTGGTGTGAGTTGTATAGCCATGTTAGATGTGTCAAGTAGAGGTGGAAAGTAGGTTCGAAGGCGGTCCACACTGAACACTGGGTGCAGACTAAGGAATGGTGGAATATTGAGCTCAAAGGAATTTTCCCCTATGTCCTTGGTGATGGTGTATGGACCATATCGAAGAGGGAGAATCTTGTGGTGGGATCCAATGAGGCGCTCCTTTTGCAAATGTAGCCACACTTTGTCACCCACCTAGAAGTTGTGTGTCACCTGATGTTGATCATGTCGCTGCTTGTACTTAGCATTGGCTCTGTCCAAGATTTCATGAACCCATAGACAGACATGATGAATTCACTTAGTGAAGTTGTTTGCCTTGTTAGCCTCAGATTGGACATGAGATGAATATTCCTGAGTAGTCGCAAATGGCATGGCTACATCAATGGGACATAGTGGCCGGAATCCCAAGCCCACCTGAAAGGGTTTGTGGTTGGTTGATCTATGTATAACTTGGTTGTAGTTGTGTTGTACATAGGGGAGGCTATCATCCCATGTGTGTGGATGATTTGAGTTTTACATGCACAGAATGTGTACGATCATCCAGTTGATGACCTCTGTCTGGCCATCAATTTGCATATGGAAAGCTATGGACTTTGTGAACTTGGTGTCCAGCATCGACTAGAGGCTGGACCAAAATATATTGAGGAACCTGATGTACCGATCTAATAAGATAGACTGTGGGATCCCAAAGTGTACCCACACTCATTCAAAGAAGAGTTTAGTAGTTGCTTCTGCTATGATATTCTTCTTCCAGGCCATCATAATGGACATCTTCAGGAATCTATCGACGACAACCAAAAAATATTCATTTCCATTCTTAGTAGAAGGAAGGCCCAACATGTAATCCATGGAGATGGATTCCCAAGGTTGACTAGGAGTAGGCAACGGAGTATAGAGGCCTTGCTTCTTGATGGTCAATTTGGAAATGGCGCAAGCAATGCAGGACTTGATGTACTTCCTGACATCCTGTCGAAGGTTCGGCCAATAGAAATACTTTTAGAGTATTTCCATGGTTTTCTCAACCCCAAAATTCCCAACGAATCGAATGTAGTGTGCCTCCCAAATCATCTTGGCACACTCACTTGAAGGAACATAAAAGTTTCCCAGGTGACATAGCAGGTCATCCTGGAGGTGAAAATTGGGAAATTTCTTACCCTTCAAAAGAGTATTGTATCTGTGGTCGAATTATGGATCACTTTTGTAGAGAAGAGACCAATCAGAAGTCTCGTGCCCACAAGAGTTGAGGAAAGTGGTTAGCGCCACAATAAGTGCTCGACTAAGGTAGTATGCAACATTATTGGTGTTTCCATTCTTATGCTTAATGTTCAATTGAAATTGTTGTAGGTATGTGGACCAATTCTGATGGTGATTGTTTTGCAACTTCCCTTGTGTTTGTATGAACTATAGAGGTCGGTGGTCTGTGTGGATGACCATTTCCTTTCCCAAAATGTAATGCTTCCATTGTCGAAAAGCTTGCACAATGGAATACATCTCTTTGTCATAGGTGGGATACTTTCGGACTATGTCGGAAAGTGTCTCACTGTGATATGCCACTGGATGCCCCTGTTGATTAAGGACTACCCCAATAGCATAGTCATAGGCATATGTATCGATCTCAAATGTTTGTTGCAAGTCTAGTAATGTGAGCACTAGTGTAGAGCAGAGGCGATGCTTTAAATATTCGAAGGCCTTCTGTTGAGATTCAAACCAAAATATTTTTTCTTTTTCTCCTCCCTTGGTGACTTGACTCAAGGGGCAAGTGATATGAGAGATTCCCAACATGAACCTGTGGTAGAAATTGGCAAGACCCAAAACATTGTGGAGCTCTGTTAGGTTGGTTGGGGCTGGTCAATCCTGAATGACCTGGATCTTGGTTGGATCCACATGCACCCCCCACTCATCAATAATGTATCCCAGATACTAAAACTGGGTCATGCCAAAATTGCACTTCTCCAAATTGGAACACAACTTGTGTTGTGTTGGCATAGGTGTAGAACTAGGGGTTAATGCTTCAACAATGCACAAAAAAACCCTAACTATCAGTCCTTTCAGAAACACTTGTGAAGCAGGAAAAGTCTCACCTGAGGTATAGGCAAGGGGGGTTACAGGACTCAAGTGTCTGTAACCAACATGGGACATATATTTGTGATTATAACTCTTCTCAGAGTACTTAGGAAAAGCACATAGTAATTCATTAGCTTTAAGCACATCGCAGATCAAATCCTAAGTACAGATTGATGCAGTTATAATGACAAAATATACATCGCACTTAGCATCATAAATTATGTATAAAAAATTCAACATAGGCAAAGAACTAAGAATTCACATATCTATCAATCATTAATAATAATCGATGCACCACACATATCTACATCATAAACACAAAGCAAACCATCAACACATGATATACTTTGTTCACCCTAGTGTGGGGCTACGTCCACCAACTGTTGATTCTTCTTTATTATTATTCAATCTCTTACATTCATATTCTCTTGTGCACTAAGACACAGAGCTAGGCTTCGCACCGTACAAGTGATCTGCTCACTATGCACTAGATCCACCTTCCCAAAATTAGGTCAAGGAACAAAGCAAACTCCTCTATCAAGCACAAAGCCTTACATTTTATGTTGCACAAAGAAACACAAAACTACTTACTTCGTTATTCACTACTCACTACATTACATCCTTACATATTTATACTTTTACAAAAAGAACTAATCATGGGTAAACCCATGGGATGACATCCCATAACCCATTACAAATCCCTAAGAACCCCATGTTGGGTCCAAAAAAGGAGAGAGATCTTGCGATTTCATCTTTGCATGGGTGCTCCATCCTCGATCACTCTGTCGAAGTCCTAAAACTGGTCACACCTAAACAATGTTTCCAAAAACTTGGTCGAGGGCCAACAAGCCCCCAAAACTCACTTGTGATTCATCCTGAGTCACTCAGAACTAGACAGTGCTGCTTCAAAGGCCTCGAGATTAGCTCGAGCTACCTCAACTTATTGTTTTTCTTGAGATTCCTGCTTAGTGAACTCCTAGATCATTTTCTTTGTGACGTGCCCTTCCAGGCATTGTTCCACTATCGCAACCACTTGGTCTAAATGTGAACTTTGTCCTTAGATCTCTTCAAACACTGCGCAGGCTTCATCCTGCACCAATTTTAGCTTCTGTGTAACTTCCATGAATCTTCCCTCGATGGAAGTAATCTATTGTTGGAACACATGTTGTTCTTGTGATCTCTTCATTCTCTCAAATGTAGTGAGCAACTTCATCTATGCTTGAACTGTCAGTGCCTACTGTTTCACCTCCTATAGTTTCACTTACAAGTTCCTAAGTTATGGGTCTTCTGTGAGGCATTCGTAGCTCTGCTCACTTTTTTTTCTTAGTTTCTTTCATTTTGAGGTGAGGACTCTGATCCTTTCTACTTCACTCTTAGTGTCTTCCTCCCTCTATTCATGCATTTCCTATAGAGTGATAGATACTACTTGAAGCTCCAACTTTGTTACCCTTGCTGGAAGCTTCCGGATGGCCTCAGGGAGCTTCATCACTTGAGCCTCAACTGCCTCATGTTCCTCTTGTGTCGAGTCGGGCACAGAGTGAAGTGATATTCCCACCACTTCTCTGACTATGGTCTGTTCTACGAGAAGATGGTATTTTCCCCTCTGTATCTTCGTGTTGTCCTCCTCGAGCATCGCCCAAAAATCCTCCCTCTCATTCTCATAAGCGGTTGCACAGTATCGCGCAACTCGTAGTTGCTCCAAGATCTCCTCTCTTTCTTTCTTCATGGATTCTAAATCATTTTCCTTCTCCTCTTGGAATCACTGAAGCTGAGCCTCTATTTCATATGCCAATATTCAAAGTTGGGCTAGCTCGTCCCCCAAATCTCCAGTCTCTGATGAGGAAGACGCATTGGGTATTGCACTACGAACTTCAATAGCTCGTTGTATCTCCTTCAGCTCCTTCTCAACTCTTATGTACAATTCTTCTTGCTTCATACATATCTCTGTAAGAGGTCCTTAAATACATCCTCCATCACTCCATGGACTAGACCGATGTCAACCTGTATAAGCGTAGTATCTAGTTGGGGATTACTAGCATGGGTCTTCTTTCTTTATGAATGTTTCTACGGGGAAACCTTTGTATTCTTTGATGTTTTTGTCTTGGTAGGGGGGTCCTTCGGTGGTGTAACTTCAACTTCTCCTTGTTTTTCTCCTTCTTCCCCTCCTCATTCTTGATTTACTTCATCTCCTTCTCCTCTTGCAAGTGGGTCAGGTCTCCTTCTTTTGATGTTCTATCCTCCTCATCAATTTCTATGTTTTGGACTTCCTCCTTTCTCTTCTCCTTCTTCATGCTAGTCTGTTCAACATGCTCGACCTGGGTGACCAAGGGGATTCCTATGATGTTAGCGTCGGAGAGTTATACATCCTCAACTAGTACAAGGAACAGTGTCGGCCACTCCTTTGGGATTTGTTCCATATCTTCATCTATTAGCTTATAGTAGGATTGTAATTTCTCCTTGCTCTCATCCCTATGCGCAGTGATATAAATGAAGTGTCGATATGCGCAAAACTTAGCTAATGGTTTGTAAGGTGGCATTCCGATGGAGCTATGAAAACTGTTATAGTAGGCAAACTCTACCAAAGGTAGGTACTTCTCCCATTGGGTTTGATTATCCATGACATTCATCCTGAGCATGTCTTCCATGACTTGATTTACTCTCTCGGTTTTCCCATCTATTTCAGGATGATAAGCTATGATTATGTTCAACTGAGTCCCCAATGCTGACTACAAACTTGTCCAAAACCTAGAAGTGAATCTGGAGTCCCTATCTAAAATGATCTTCTTAGGTATCCCATGCAAATGGATAATCTCATTTACAAACACATGTGCCACATCAGTGACATCGTAAGTGTCTCTAACTGGAATAAAATGAGCACTCTTGGTTAACTTATCAACTATCACAAGAATGGCATTGTGTCTATGAGATGTGAGCAGCAACCCCACAAAAAAATCCATAGAAATGACTTCCCATTTGGACATAGGAACATCATGTGGTTGTAGGAGGCCTGTCGAGTGATGGTGGTCGGCTTTCACTTGTTGACACTCTAGGCACTTGGAGACAAAATGGACTACATCGCACTTCATGCCTACCCAGAAGAAGAGATTCCTCATGTCTACATACATCTTCTTCACACCTAGATGTGCACAATAAAGTTCTCTATGGGATTCCTTCAATATGATGCTTCGAATATCCCCATCTTCAGGGATGTACATCCTTCCTCGATATCTCAATAGTCCGTATGCTTCCAAACTATATACTTCATACTTTGGATCTAACTACCGTCTGCTCTGGAGGTTTGAAGTAGCCTCTAAATACCAACTGTCTCCTTGGAGTTCCATCAACACATGTTCCCTCAGATTGACTTTTAAGGGTATCAAGGAGAAGACATGTGGTCTCTTGCTCAAGGCATCTGCGACCACATTTTCCTTTCCCTTGATGTATGAAATACCAAAATCATACTCACTCATAAACTCACTCCATCGCCTTTGCCTAGCATTCAGATCCCTTTGAGTGAAGAGATGTTCTAAACTTTGATGGTCTATTTTGAGCTCAAAGTTTCGCCCCACAAGATAGTGCCTCCAAAGTTTCAGAGCTAGCATTACAACTGCCAACTCTAAATCATGAGTCACGTATATCTCTTCGTGTTTATTCAACTTCCTTGATGCATAAGCTATCACTCCTCCATCCTGCATTAGCACGGCCCCCAACCATTGCTTCGAGGCATCCGTGCAGACTGTGAAGTCCTTTTCCATATCCGACACTCGTAGAATTGGCGCACTAGTTAGTAACCTCTTAAGCTTGATGAATGCACAATCACATTCTTCTATCCATTCATACTTGACCCCCTTGTGCTGCAAGGTGGTGATGGGTTTCACTATTTTGGAGAATCCATTCAAAAATATCTGATAATAACCTGCTAGCCCCATGAAACTTCTCACCTCATGGGCATTTTTCAGCACTAGCCACTCTATAATGGCCTTTACCTTTTCTAGGTCCACAGAGATTCCTTGACTGGAAATGATATGACCTAAATAGTGGATCTCTTTTTGAAAGAAGGAACACCTGACAACTTCCCATACAATTTTTTCTCTCTAAGGCAGGACAACACCACTCATAAGTGTTCCTCATGTTCTCTTTCATTTTTGGAATAGATGAGGATGTCATCTAGAAAGACTTGTACAAAATGGTCTAAGTACTTCTGGAATACGTCGTTCATGAGGCTCATGAATACTGATGGCACATTGGTCAATCCGAAAGGTACTATGACAAACTCGTAATGTCCAAACTGAGTTCGAAAGGTAGTTTTTGGGATATTTCCTTCCTTAATCCTTAACTGATGATACCCTGATCGTAAATGGATCTTTGAGAATACCACTGCTCCTTTCATCTGATCAAAGAGGTCATCTATTCATGGCATTGGGAACCTATTTTTCACTATAGCACGATTCAAGTCCCGGTAGTCTATACGCAGTCATAAGGATCCATCCTTATTCTTTACAAAAATTAATGGTGTGCCCCAAGGGGAGACACTGGGCCTTATTATCCCTAAGTCCGGTAACTCTTTCAACTGCATTTGCAACTCACAATGTTTCGGAACTATCATCCGATATAGAGTCTTGGAAATCAGTTCTGCACCAGGTTTTATCTCAATAGTAAAATTGAGTTCCCTCTCAGGAGGTAACCCTGGTAACTCGTTCGGAAAAGCATCCTTAAATTCTGACAATACTGGTTACTGATCTAATGAGCGTCCCTTCCTTTCATTCACTGCTTCAACTACATAAAGTCAACACCCTTGCCTCAAGCATCGCTTAAACTTCATAGTTGAGATAAAGCGTAATGACACTTTTCTCTACACACCCTGTATCTCCACTGGCCTTCCTTCGTCATCTAAACAGAGCACCCTTTTTGAAAAAAAATCTACCAAAGATCGATGAGCTTCTAACCAATCCATTCCAATGATTAGGTTGTATTCCCCAAGAGTAGTGACGTACACCTTTAACCTGGTAGTACACACTCCCAGGTTTACTATACAATTATCAACACTAGGTCCTACCGCTTGTTTTTCCCCTGAAGCCATCTCGACTTGTTTAAAGTCATCGTGCTCATAGGCTGCCAAACCACTCTTTTCTAATGCAGATGGTGAAATGAATATATATGTAGCACCAGAATCAAATAAAATCTTAACGTTGATATGATTTAGTGTACCTAATGACTCCACCACCATGGATTGATGCTCGGCCTGGTGATTATTAACCACTACGTAAATCTGGTGGCTGCTACTTGCTCTTCCCATCGAGGCCTTTCCTTCTCTATGTGTGAATCCTAATTGTGACTCTGGGTAGTCACGTTGGTAATGGGGTCCTCCACACCCCCAACAGGTAACACGAGATTGAACCTACACAGTGTTATGTGACTGTGTCTGAAACGAGTTCCTTCCCCTGGAACCCCTGCCCCTACTAGTTGTTCCCTGAGATGGCTATGGACCTGTCTACGTTGTTGATGAAGAATGAGATGTTGCACTCGCTTCCATTGAAATCCCTGTGGTTACTGTCCTTATTGTGACTCTGCTACCATATGCAGGTGGCCTTGAGCCCCCTCCCCTAGGAAATGTCCTAAGGGCCTTCCCCACAAATCCAGGATGATGCGAAAAGGTTGGTATTGTACCTCTAGTTAAGTTCATGTGTTCCTCCGCATAACGTGCATTTTCCACAACTTCCGCTACCAAAGACGGTTTCCACATCCAAACCATAGCTCTTATCTTAGGTTTTAATCCATAGACAAAGCGCTTTGTCTTTCATTGGTCACTATCCATATACAAAACATATTTGACCAATTCCAAAAATCTGATCTCATATTCTTCTACAGTTATGTTTCCCTATACTAAGGCATGAAATGCCCCTACCTATTGTTCCTCATAATAAGCTGGTAGATATTTCCTTCGAAACCTCTCCTCGAAAAGTTCCCAAGATACTGTGTCTAGGGTAAGATGCAGTTGTCTTTCCAGGTTACCCCACTAGTTCAAGGCATTATCTCTTAACTGAAAAATTGTTGTCTTTGCCTTTGAGTTGGATGCATAGTCCTTTAAGGCAAAACACCTTGTCATGTCTTCCAACGATGCTTCCACGCGTGCACTGGCGTGACTCCCAGAAAACTCCAGAAGTTTGATCTTCTGCAATTCTCGAGTGATGTCTTCAGGTGGAGGTCCTCCCCTTGAATCCCTTGATGCTTCTAGATTACCCATTCTAGATGGTGGGGGTTCCACCTTGGTCCCTGCTGGTTGTCGCCCCTTTAAAGTCTCATTTATGGCCTCCAACGAGTGCAATATGAGAGCTAGTTCAAGTGATGGCAGTGTCGGAGGTACCTACGACAATGCTCCTCTGCCTCAACTCCCTCGAGTCCTAACCATCATGTATGATTTAACCTGCATCAACCAAATTTGTCAGGGTGAGTTCAAGGACATTTCAAATTGGTGCTACTTAAACTAGAAAACAGGGTTAGGCATAAGTTTCTTTTACTTGTTTGTAAACAAACATTACTCTCTTTAGGGGATTGGCTAGGTTAGGGTTAAGCATCTAGGCTTGGTGTCACTGCCTAAGAAAACTATTGACCCTCTCGCTCGGTAGCTATGCTAGCTTTTCACTATACTCGTCCATTCCTCTAGCTTACTTTCCTAGTATGTATGAAGCCTTCCCCTTCTTGTCCTAGTCTAAGCCCTTTAAACTTTTCATTTACAACTAATTAAGTTGACTTCCAACCTAATGTCGATGAAATGAGTCTAAGGTTATCCTTTGATGCTTGACTCATGAGGTTTCCTTGGTGTGTTGTACATATGCATTGAATTGTGTGTCTCATAGGCTGCAGGTGCGAGTCTTTAAGGATTGTATAGTGGCTTTCGGCATTGGAACTTAGCACTTGTGTGATGTGGTTATGTATTGTTTCCTGACTTGTGCTCATATGATGTAGTGAGCCTGAGGTGATGCATTGAAGCTTAGTGTTTGGCTTTGACTGGTGGAATGGAATGGAGGGACTTGACGATTGGCTTGATGAGTTGTGTGTAAGGTCTTGTGAGCTTGACGCTTGGATAATCAGAGATTATTCTTCAGGATAGTACTTTGCTACTATTGTGAATTAAACTATTTATAAGTGAATTTATTTTGTAAAAGTGATATGTGTGGCGTGTTTGTGTTTGGTCATTTCTTAAGGCTTGGGCTTGGTGGGTGGTCGTGGGTTCAAAACCCATAGACTCCAAAACATTTCAAATTTTTTTTTAACCTTATTTATTAATATTTTTTTTATTTATCATTAAAAAAATAAAAAAAATTAAAAAATTAACAAATAATATTTATAACTAATTTACGATGATCAATAATAAAAAAAAAAAATTTTAAAACAACAATTTTTTTATAACAAAAGATGGGCACGCATGAAGTCCATGTGCCGCCCTCGTTTCCTCCAGCCATTCATACCTAAACCCTAATCTATTTCTTAACCCTAATTCTTCTTTTCCCTATTATTTCTTATTGCGAGGTTCTGGTTACGCGGTTGGCCGCCATAGCCTTCTCTCATGGCTTCTCCTCCTCGTTTGTCGGGTGATGGCTTGTATTGTTGCTTGGTGAATGATTTGTGTGTTGGTGTTTGGTGCTTGTGCTTGGGTTGTATGTCCTTTATATGTGCCAAAGCTCTCCTAAGTTATTCGATGAGATATATGGAATGGAGTTGAGCTTGGCACTTGGCTTGTTTGAATCGTTGGTTTTTTTGTTTGTTTGTTTTGCAGTGCGCACCTTTTGAGACCACTTGTGAGATCCTCCTCCCTATGTCTTGATTCCTGGCGCTTGGGCGGTCGATCTTGGATAAATCGTGTTGTATTGCAGGTTAGGTTTGGTGCTTAGCACTTGTGAGCTAGGGTTTTTTTTTTCGTTTATTAAAAAAAAAATTGTTTTGTGTTTGTGCAGGCGTGGCTCCATGGCTGGGCACTGGGTTTGGGTTGTGCGGTGTGTTGGGTGCTTATATTGATAGCTCATGGGAACGTTGTGTACAAGGCATCCTCATGGGCTCCTTCTAAATGTTTAGGTATGTGTGCTGACATGTGACTTTGACAATTTTTGTTCACGTCCCCTTTGTGAACTCCTCCTTCGTGTCTCTTGATGCCTGGCACTGGTGCTAGTGTATCGCCTCATG
>ML849294.1:17432-34972 GCA_009831015.1 Picea engelmannii
AGGAACCCCATTTATCACATCCCAAAATAAAGGAGGCAACCTTCATTGATAGGATCCAAATTAAAGGAAGTGATAAGAAGAAGCTGCAAAAAACAAGAAGTAGACAGGAAAGGACAAAAAAGAAGAAATGCATGAAAGGGACCATGGATATGAACAAAGATTAGAAATCAAAGGCACTGAGTAGAATGTTCCTATCACTAATGAGAAGGAGACCTCTTTCCGAAAGAGACTTGCTTTTCATAAAACAATGAAAGATGAGAGCATTGATTTTTATTCTAGTAGTTTGAACTCTTCTAAAAATTATGGATTTGATTATATACCTAGCACTAATAATAAGTATCACTTCATATAAATGGTGATGAAGCATGAAGGAGGTCAAGTTGTAATTGAGGAGGTGTTGGAAGTTGTCCCAACCCTTTTTGAAGTGTCGTTATTATAGAAAAATTGTCGCAACATCCGTTAAATGCAACATATTTATAGATTTTGTAACGTCGCAATTCCGACGTAAAAAATTCCTAAGTGACCATTGGTATTTTGACTTGGTGAACATACTAAGGTGACCATTGGAGGGGAAAACGTAGTTTCCAAAACATCACAATTGCGACATACATCTTCACAAACGTGGCAAGAGCGACGTTCCAGTGGAAAACGTGGCAAGAGAGACGTTCCAGTGGAAAACGTGGCAAGCGAGACATTAACGTGGCAAGAACGACATTAACGTGGCAAGAGAGACGTCAGCATGGCAAGACCGACGTTATCGGGCAACATGAATTTATTTTTTTCTAAATTTCCTCTATTTTGCGACAATATGGACAATTTTGTCCATAACGCCGCAAATAAAACGTCGGAATTTGACCCAAATGCAATAGTGCCTTCTCCCTCCTTTATATAGAATTTCTAAGTCACTGCTTTCCCAAATTCCCATTTAATTTATTTTTCAATAATTTAATTTAGAAAAATCCTTCCCATACATTCGTCACCCATCCCCTTCGTTGCACCATAAATTGATTCCATTAATTATATAATTACTCCTATTTCTCTCACCCACCTAACAACAGTAATAGAATCTCTCCTAGGTCTCCTCATATTCCCTTACACAATTTAATGACTTTACCCCTTACTAATTTACTATTTGAGTTCAATTTAGAAAGTTATTAATGGCAAGATTCCTTGCTAAGTTGGCCATTCTTCTTGTTTCCATATGTTTCCCTCTTTTTCCCTTAGTTTCCTAATTCTTTAAAACTTCCTTCTTTCCCTTTTCATTTGAAACTTAAATTAGTAAGTGTAGATAATTATCTTTTCCCCCATTTTCTTTTAATTAATAAATTTTTATTAGCATGTGTAACAAAACAATCATTTCCCTTTTAAAATTTTAAATCCCTCATTAAATTGATTTTAATAATTTAATCAATTTTCTTACCCCCTTTTTGTCACGGGTTTAATGACGATGATTATTATTTTTAATTTTTTTTTACCACAAATATTACTTTAGACCTAGATTTTAATTTTCGAGGTTGGGCAACATTTTATTAGGGAAATTGTTTTTAAATCTTTCTTATCACATTATTCCTTCTAAGTCTATCTAGGTTTATTCTCTTATAGTTAACAATGCGATGTGCCCGTCAGGACGCATTAGGTGCTCCAAGGGTGCCACTCGCCTCATTTTGTTTCCATTGTGCGACGTGCCCTTCAGGACGCACTACATTCTTCAAAGGTGCCACTCACCTCATTTCATTTTTCTTCCACTATGTGCCCTTCAAGACGCACTACGTACTCCAAGGGTGCCACTTGCCTCATTCTATTTTTCTTGTGCGACGTTCCCTTCAGGACACACTATGTGCTCCAAGGGTGCCACTCACCTCTTGACTGACTTGGTAGACATCAAAAACCCTTGGAGTAAATACTCCGCCAGGAAATATTGTGGGAGACTAAGGGCCTCTAAGGAATAAGGCCCCTTCCTTATTGTGTTCTCCTTAGAATCATCGTGAGAGACTGTCACAGTCTGCCCTCATGGCATCATGGGTCTTCTAGAACTAGGTAGTTATTAATCTACAGTTCAAGCCACGAAAGGAGTGTTAGTAGGTTGTGGCAGGGTTTTTGTCCACACCTCTCCCTCAATGTCTCTGGTAGTCGTGCGTGACCCCTCTAATCCACATGTGATTCTTTTCAACAAGCTATCATCAACCTGGATCATCAACGAATCATGTCAATATAACATCCATAATCATAACATCTAATTAGATGCACATATGTCATATATAGAACAATCAAAACCCAATAGTCCACTCCCTGAATCAATCTAGAGTCTAAGGGGTTTCATCGATGCCTCTGCATCCTCGAGGTCTAAAATCTTGCACACTCGGGAAAACAGAGTCAATAACACTTGTCTGTGTCAATACAACAAAGTAACATGTCATCAATCCATAACGCCTCATAATCATAAGCAAATGCCCAATAGTATAATAATCTAGATCACTTGCACGCAAGTGTCCTCAAGAATAAGTTTTCTTAGTGCGAGGAAGAGTAGGATGTTACAACTATGTTTTCCTAAGTGATGTTGTACTGCCTCTTTTAGGATAATGCATTTGTTTTACATGTAAATTGTACTCTTTGATTCTCTAAAGAAATATCCACATACATGTTTTTTTTCATGAAAAAAATTAACTCCGCTAGTTTGAATGATGGATGAACCCCTGAAATGATTCATGTTTTACATATATTTTATTACATTTATGCTAATTCTTGCTGAAATTCTATTGTTTCATTGTTTGAAAAAGACAACATTTACATTGGAGACATTTTGTTTCTACTTTTAAATGTTTGTATTTTTTTTTTTCATGATGGTTAAACCACATGTAGAGCAATTAGATCGATAAATCAATGGGAAAAAGAAAAGGCCTTCATGTCATTATAGCTTGCAAGGTTGTACTATAATCTTGTGTTAATATTGATATTTATCATGATGAAGTTGACGAGCATGTACAAGACATTAATAATGGTGCCAAATTTTAGGTAATGAAATTTTTGTTGTGAGAGTTAATATGTCCCAATGTTTTGTCATAATTTTCCTTTCTTAATATGTTATTTTTGAGTAAAATTTATAGCTTGCACTACTGTTTACTTGATATTATTTGAATGGTAAATAAAGAATAATTATAGAAAAGAAGCACTAAAAGGTAAAGGCCATCTTGACAACATATCTCTCAAAGATAAAGTCCAATATCATGATGACAATTATACTGATAGTGATGATGATGAAAACAACAAGTATGTGAAGGACATTCATAGTGGTTCTGAACTTCGAGAAGTCAGTGCAATATTATGCTAACTATTAGAATATAACTGTTGTAATAGATAATATGTCCTTATCTATTTATGGATCCCTTCTTTCTCATATCAACCTCCCATTAAAATATATGATTTGAATGCTCAATGATAGGATTTTCATCTCATAAAAAAAAATCAATTTGTCTTGATATTTTTTTTGTTTAAGTGTAGGGTGTGTGCGCACGTGGAGAAGTAATAACACACTTAACTGTATGATGCCACTCGACAACCAACGAGACGCAACCACGATGTTCATCACAAGACAACTGAAGTCACACAACAAGTAATAGAAACTATATATGCCCATAGGCGCAAGGCGCGCAACACAAAAATAAGACATCCCGGGGATGCACAGTCATAACATAGAGGGAAGAGTCCATGGTGTTAGGGTTACTATTTCTGCACAGGAAAGCAGGGTGTTTAGTCTTATCTCCTCCTGGAAGAAGATTAGATAGGCTCCTGGCCGACTGCTCAGGCAGAAACTAGTAACTCGACCTAGAACGAGACGCAAGCAAGACGAACATAAAAAGACGACACTGACCTATCACAGCGACAACAAGCCATAAATGCCCCTAGACATAAGGCGTACAACTAGCAGCTGTAAGCAGAAAATGACACCAGGTGTTAAGCACAGTATGGTCACAGAGGGAAGAATCCATCAGTAGAGGTTACTATTCCTGCACAGAAAAGCAGGGCTTTTAGTCTTATGTCTTCTCGAAAGAAGATTAGACATGCTCCTGGCCGACTGCTCAGGCAGAAACTAGTAACCCGACCTAGAACAAGACGCATAAAATTCCGGGGCATTCCACTAAGTAAGCCTTATCAATGTCAAGAGACTACACAAAAATCACAATAAGATAACCATATCATCTCCTTTCTGATTACAAAAGCATTGAAATAATTATGGCCATACGCTTCAACTCTAATCTTGCCATCTTGTTTATAAGGTAAGAACAACACAATTTCCTATTTCAACAATACATTACAATTACGAATTTATAAGCAATATTTCCATGACATCGGTATGCCATAAAAATTTTCCTTCACCTAAAGCAATAAAATTATCATCATCTTTGAATATTCCATAAACCATCATAATTACAAATGACAAGATATAGCAATTACAATATTTAAAATGACCTTATTTAATAACAGTATTTTAAAAAAAGGGGCCCTATATAAAGATATTTAAAATGTCAACTGAAATAACAACAGTTAAAAGGACAAAAGTAACATCATAACTAAATAACATCAAGTATACCAATAATTGACAATACCATCACATATTTAAAAAAAAGGCAATATGTAAACTAACCATATTAAATGTCAATAATTAAGAGGACAATATTAGGAATTGACAACCTATCACCATTACAAATGAYAATGATTAAGACAACCATTAATTAAAGATGTCAACAAATAAAATTACATCAGAATTAGGGGTGACATCCATTTGTAATTATTCAATATACATCATATTAAAAGGAGCAGTTTACAATGATAACATTTTAATGACTAAAATGAAATAGAGGAAAAACAGCTGCAATTGGTTAATTAAAATAGAGGCAAAACAACTACTGGTATCTCACCCATATCACAAGTGCACTTACTTATCCTAAACATTCATTGTTTCGATAATATATTAATCTTGCAATAAACAACAGTAAAAGTGCATTAAAGGGGTATTACTCCTTACCCATGAAAATCTCCATATACATCAGTTACCTATTCTAAGGTAAGTTTAATCTATTTCAAAAATATAAAATGTATTACTCTTGCTGGGTGGCTTTACTCCTTATGCAATCACATAACAATAAATGCAGTTACCTATTAGAATCTTTTGAATCCCCTAACTGTAGGATATGATCTATAGTTACAATCCAGCTTGAAAACAGTCGGTCCCCTGACAAATTAAAAATAAAAAACCATCGCGCCTCCTACAGATTAGGCGCAGAATAGTCATCCCCTTCACCAATGAATTGAGGGCAGAAAGGGATCACGCTTAACTCAAGGTTTCAGTCACATCCCTTTGCACACTAAGATAATAAATAAAAAAATATATGTAGAGACATAGATCGATTATTCTCCTAAGATAGCTTACTGTTAAAATACCCACAGATCATTGCGCTCAGATTATTTTGAGATCAAGTTGCAGATTAGATGTTACTGAATGTGAGGAATGTTGTGTTTTCTCGTCTTAGAAGTTGGTCCTGTCAATTAAGGAGGTACGATTAGTGGTTCATCGAGCATTCACTAAAAGGGAGATGGCATTAACTTCATTTGGCTGGAAACACAAATAAACAACCCTCTCGGAGATCGCGTTGTCCCTGACAGCAAACGACGGTGAAGGCGCAGTCAAAACGAGCTGCCAGAAGGGTGGTCAGGAAAGACATGGGTTATACATGAAGATTGCAGAAGAAAGGACGAGAATACATAGAAGCGGAGAATAAAATGCGCACTATGTACAATGAAGAATTAACATGCAGTGATAAAATGCCCCCAAAAATGCAGAGATATAAGCATGCATCTGTAGAAACGCACCCCGAAAATAAAATGCAGAAATAACGCTCATAACAGTACAAACGCATGTAGAGATAGGAACTCACTCGGTCATGAAAGACGATGAGACACACACAACAAATCACAATAGATTAAAATGCCCAGGTCAAAGGGGACGCCTAGCAATAACATATAACGCAGGCCACTCATGGAAAACGCAAAGATTAAAGTTAAATAATGATGCAGACAGAGTTTTAGCACGCAGGGAGGGTTAACCTCCACGCAGACCCCAACAAAAAGGCGCAGGAAACCACATGGGAATGTCAGACGCCTTGCAGGACTGAACTGTCACTCTACTCAATGAAAGTTGCAGCAACAGGGTAAACGCGATGCCAGAACGAACGCATGAGCAGAATGATAATTCTGCCACGAGTTTACAGAAAAAACGAAACAATTCGCCAAGCGACTTACAAGAACAAAAGGACAATCCACTCAACAAAATTTACAACTTAAATGTAAAACAAAAAGCCCCAATGGTTTCCAAACGATTTACCACTGAAAATTCTAGTATTTTATATTCCGCTTATATAAAAATTTAACACAAGTAGTGCAGGGACTCTCTATGATTTGTTTGAAAAAAAAACAACTAAAGATGAAGGGATTTGAACTCCTGTTTCAACCACGAATTTACTGAAGGTGAAGGGTTTTAATTTTCATTTCCAGACAACTTTTAAACTGTGGGTGCAAGAACTCTGAAGGTTATTCAATTAAATATTTACACAGTCCCGCGCAACAATAAAACTTACACAGTCCATATTGATGAAATAAAAAGAAGGCAATTACACGGTTCAAAATAATAACGCTAATTAGATTCGCCAACCATTACCATGCATTCTACTCTACTGGAAGTAAAATTCATATTGTTTCCTTTTGCTTGTCTTGGATGATGTCCCATGCTCCATGCTGCTTCTCGCTTGCCGACCGTAGAATGCTCACCGGTACCTCCCAGCCAATCGCTAGGGGTACTCTGCTTCCCCCTTAGCCCCTCGAGCCGCAAAGGGGCCACACAAGATCCAGAGATAAGACTAGCTTCTCATATCACCTCCACGGCTGAGCTACCAACTCCAACACAGCTGAGATAAACCCAAATCCTCACAAGCAATCCGTCAAGCCTCACTCTAGGAGTGTAACATTACACTAACCGTTCATCCCTTCTTCCTTCTTTTCCCCTTCTTTTATAGAAATTTGAGACCCACCTACTTTCCTAAATCATTATTAAATTAATTTTTAATGACAAACCTCTAAACATTCTCTTCCATCCAAGTGTCACTCATCCCCCATGGTTCTCCAAATTAATTTCTTTAAATTTAAAAAAAGACTCATTTCCCTCACTCCCCCTAAAGTCGCTCCTAAAATTACTCTTAGGGTTCCTAGATCCCCTATCATGCTTTTAATAACTTTCCTAAAATGAAGTTTCTGATGTTTAGTAACTCCTTAAATGCTGATTCCTTTTCTCTTTTTACCCTATGTCTCCTACTTTCCATTTTTAAGTTTCCTTTATTACAAGTTCCTCATTTCTATTTTTTTTTCTCTCTTTTATTATTATTATTATTTTTTTTCTAAACCCAAAATGATAAATGCGCTCAATAGTCTTTTTAATATATTTTTAAAATCCTAATTTTTTTATACTCCCACTCTTTAATAATTTTAATTCTTCTTTAAAATTTAAAAACCCTGGGTTTCAATTAATTTATCCCCCTCATTACTTCACCCCCCCTTTGTTTTAAGAAGACTTTAATTAACACATAGGAGGGTTTTATTTTACGCACTTTGTTTATTTTTGTATGATCTTTTCTTAGGGTTTAACTGAGTTTTATCATTGAGATGTTTTAAATTTAGGTTTAGATTGAACAAGGCGACAATTCGTTAGGGGAGTCCTTTTAAAATTTTTATCAGGCGTTAAGGTCTTAGGGTCATCTAGGTTGTCTCATCATCATCATCAATGTGACGTGCCCTTCAGGATGCACTACGTGCTCCAAGGGTGCCACTCACCTTGGTTTCTTCTATTGCGCGACGTGCCCTTCAGGATGCACCACGTGCTCCAAGGGTGCCACTCACTGACTTGTATTTCTTTGCACGACATGCCCTTCAGGATGCACCACGTGCTCCAAGGGTGCCACTCACTAACTTGAAGGATTGGTAGACTCTATAACCCCTGGAGTCAACACTCCGCCAGGTGAACTTGTGGGAGACTAAGGGCTCGAAGGAATAAGGCCCCCGCCTTATTGCGCGCCCCTTAGAATCATCGTGAGTGACTGTCACAGTCTGCCCTCACGGCATCATGGATCCTCTAGAACTAGGTAATCGTTAACCTACAGTTCGAGCCACGACGAGAGTGCTAGTAGGCTATGGCAGGGATGTTGTCCACACCTCTCCCTCAACCTCTCTGGAACTCGTGTGTGGCCCCTTTACTCCATATGTGAGTCTAGTCGGCAAGCTATCGTCAGCATGCATCATCAACCATCGTGTCAGAATGTCAACAACATATCATAAAATCAATATCATATCATCAAAACAAAGCAATATCAACGTAGCAAATCAACCCAAATAACACACTCCCTGACTCAATCTAGAGTCCAAGGGAGCTCTACCGATGCCCTTGCATCCTCAAGGTCCGAAACCCTGCACACTCAATGAAACTGAGTCAGCAGCACCTGTCTACATCAAAGTAGTAAAAACATCATGTCATATAACTTAACTCATCATAATGAAGGAAAAAGTTTTATCATCATAAAAATCCAGATCACTTGCGAGCAAGTGTCCTCAAAGAATAAGTTTTGTAAGTGTGCCAGAGCGGGATGTTACATACACTCCCTCTGGGTCTAAACTTCGTCCCAAAGTTTCTTAGTATAAATGTCGAAATAAATGTACCACAATATCATAAATACCACAATATCATAAGTCTATCTATCAAACAAAAATGGAAACTATTGGCGCATATCATATGCATCCTCCCAGGTCGCCGAGTGTGGACTATAACTGTCCCACTGGACCTTGACCTGATCTACCATTCGACATCGTAACTGTTGAATGCAATGATCTAAAATGTGGATTGGCTCAGCCGTGAGTGCTCCCATGTTTTATACCTACAAGGAACTCATGTCAATCACGTGTGTAGAATCACTAATATAATGTCTCAAAACTAATACATGAAAAACATCGTGCATACGCCTCAAAGAATCAGGCAAGGCTAGTCGATAGGCCACAGGCCCCTTTCTCTCCACAATCTTGAAGGGTCCCACGAACCTAGGAGAGAGTTTATCTCCCTTTCCAAACTTGATCGAACTCTTATGCGGTTTAACCCGCAAGAAGACTCGATCGCCGACCTTGTAACTACGGTCGACTCGATGTGCATCGACATAACTCTTCTGTCGATCCTGCGCTTCTTTTATCCTTTGTCTTATGGTTTTCATCTACTCTTCCATTTCTTGGATCGCTTGTGGTCCCACCAGGACCCTATCCTCAAGTCAATCCCAACTCAAGGGCGTCCGACACGGTTGCCCATAAAGGAACTCAAAAGGTGCCATCTTAATGGTGCTCTAGTAACTGTTGTTACAAGCGAATTCTACTAGAGGCAAGAATTTCTCCCAATGTTTTTGTTGGTCCATCACGTACATGCGCAACATGTCTTCCAAGGTTTGGTTCGTTCATTCGGTCTATCCATCAGTCTCTGGGTGGTACGCAGTACTAAAATTAAGTTGGGTTCCCAAGGCCTCTTGGAAACTCGTCCAAAATCATCCGGTAAACACCGATCCTTGATCGGATATAATCTTTTTAGGCACGCCATGCAGCCTCACAATCTCACTGAAGAAAACTCTCACTATGTCAGGTGCCTGATACGTCGTACGCACCGGAATAAAGTGAGCACTCTTCGTCAGAGTGTCTACTACTAAAAAAATCGAGTCATGTCTCCTTGCCGTCAGTGGCAATCCAACAATAAAATACATCAAAATAACTTCCCATTTCGATTCCGGAATAGCATGCAGTTGAAGTAGTCCTGTCGGGTGTCTATGTTCAGCCTTTACCTACTGACACTTGAGACATCTAGCCACAAAGTTGACTATGTCGTCCTTCATTCCTTTCCAGAAGAACAAGGGCTTAAGGTCTGCCCTCATCTTTGTAACTCTCGGGTGAGCCATGTAAACTGGCCTATGAGCCTCGCTCAGGATCAACATCCTCAACTCGTTGTTTGGCAGTACGTAAATCCGACCTCTAAACCTCAATAAACCATCGCTATCAAATGAATACCCCTCATATCATGGTACCATCATTGTGTTTTGTCCAATAAAATCCTCGACTTCTTTGTACCAGTCATCGTCATGCTGTAAAGTGAGAATTTTCTCACGTAGATTCATCTGAAGAGGCAGCACTGAAAAGATTCGTGGTCTCCGACTCAAAGCATCTGCCACTCGGTTCACTGTTCCCTTTATGTAAGTAATCTCGAAGTCATACTCGCTAAGCAATTCCGACCAACGTCGTTGTCGCATGTTTAGGTCGCTTTGCGTAAAAAAGTGTTGTAATCCACAATGATCAGTCTTTAATTAAAATTTTCATCCGACAAGGTAGTGTCTCCAAACCTTCAAGGCATAAATGATGGCTAATAACTCCAAATCATGCGTCACGTAATTCTCCTCATGCCTTCTCAGTTTTCTAGAAATGTAAGCAATCACTCGTCTGTCTTACATCAATACTCCACCTAAACCTTCCTTGGAGTCGTCAGTGCATACCAAGAAGTCTGCGTCCATGTCTGGGACTTTTAGTATCGGCGTTGTCGTCAACAACTCTTTAAGCCTCCGAAATGCTTCCGCGCATTTCTCTGTCCAAAAAAACTTATTATTTTTCTTCTGCAATTCCGTGATCGGATTTGCTATCTTCGAAAATCCCTCGACAAACCGTCGATAGTATCTTGCTAAGCCCATAAATCTACGCACTTCTGTGACATTTGTCGGCGCAGGCCATTCCATAATAGCCTCAACCTTGGCTGGATCCACGGCGATACCTTCATCGGAGATGACATGCCCTAAGTAGTGAATCCCCGATTGATAAAAAGAGCATTTGGACAACTTCCCATACAATTTGTGCTCTCACAAACACTGTAGTACCAAGTGCAAGTGCTCGTCATGCTCCTCCGTCGTCCGAGAGTAGATCAAAATATCATCAATGAATACTTGGATGAACTTGTCCAAGTACTCACAGAACACCCCGTTCATCAAACTCATGAATACCCCTGGTGCATTTGTCAATCCAAACGGTAAAACAATAAACTCGTAATGTCCAAATCTTGTCCTAAAAGCAGTCTTAGGGATGTCATCCTCCTTGATCCGTAACTAGTGATACCCTGATCGCAAATCGATCTTGGAGAACACCGTCGCACCCTTGATTTGATCGAACAGATCATCGATTCTTGGTAAGGGATATTGATTCTTGATCGTAGCCTTGTTCAGTTGACAATAGTCAGTGCAAAGCCTCCACGATCCATCCTTCTTCCGAATGAAAATAACTGGTGCACCCCATGGTGACACACTAAGACGTATCAGTCCCAGGTCCAGCAACTCCTTCAGTTGCATTTTTAACTCTTGCAACTCTGGGGTCGACATCCGATAAGGATTTCTTGCTATCAGTTCAGTCCCCGGTTTTAGGTCTATAGTAAAATCCAATTCTCTTTCTGGCGGCATCCTAGGAAACTCCTCTGGAAATACGTCCGCAAACGCTTTCACCACCGAAAGGTGTTCTAGACCTTTTTCTACTCCCTTTTCATTTAGCGCAAGGATTGCATAAAGCTTGCACCCCTTGCGCATACTCTTTCGTAACTGTAAGGAAGAGATGAACCTCAGGGATACTCCCTGGTTCCGTCCTACAATCACCCGTCTCTATCCTTCGTCATCGACCAAGCTTAACCATTTCATATTACAGTTTATTATCGCCTCATGCGATTCCAACCAATCTATACCAATCACTACTTCATAAGATCCTAAGATCATGACATACAAGTTGACCCTCGTGACAAAATCTCCCAGGTTAAGGGCACAACCCGTAACCTTTCCTCCAACTTTCGGTTTTGCTCCCGAAGCCATCTCCACGAAGCTAAACTCATCCTGTTCGACTGCCTTAACCTTAATCCTTTTTAGCGCTGCACCAAAAATAAAACTCTCAGTAGCACCTGGGTCTATCAAAATACTAAGGGTCTAGTCAGCGACAGTACCTTTCATCTCGAGCACTGTCGAATGGTGCTCTTCCTAGCGGTTATTCACCGCTACGTGAATCCAATGGGCCTTGCCCATATCTCCCACTGTAGTGCGTCCGGATGATCCATATGCTCTGGTCCTCTCCATAGGACAATTTCACTTGTAGTGTGGCTCCCCACATGTCCAACACCCATTATTCGGCCCAGTAGTCCTGGTACCCAAAGTAGAAGATGACTGCTCACCGGCCTAGAACGCTGGTCTGTTCTGCTGAATAGGCCTAAACTGTTGCTGCTGTGGGCGACGTTGTTGCTGGTGTTGTGGTCCTCGATAAGGTGTCCGCTGCTGAGGCGACGGTCGTCATGGTGTAGAAAAAGTGGATCCCCTCTGGAAGCCATGATACCCTGGCGTGTGTCTCGCTGGTGTCTGCTGCTGTGACATACCAGATGAACCCTGCCCTACAGGTCTCACTGGAGTCCTGGTCTGACCCCCACTGATAAGCTCCTCCTCTGCTATGAGGGCCTTTTGGACAACATCGTGCAAGGTTTGAGGCATCCAGATCCTAACCTTCACACGCAGGCTGTCGTTAAGGCCAAACACGAACCTGTTGACCTTGAGCTTCTCAATGTTCAGGTGCAGAGCATACCAGAGCAGCTCCATAAAACGTGCCTCGTACTCGGGCACTGTACGACCTCCATGTCATAATGCGTTGAACTCATTGAGCTGACGCTCAATGAATTCCTCTGAAAGATACCTCTCCCGGAACCGTTCCTCGAATAGTTCCCATGACACATCTTCGACGGCCATGTTTAGCTGCGGTAGGAGCGTCTTCCACCATAGAAGAGTGCTCCCCTTTAGTTGAAATACCGCCATGCAGACCTTCATGTTGGAGGTATAGTCGCGAAGTGCGAAGCACATCGCCATATTATCCAACCATGCCTCAGCGGCTGCGCCATCCGGGGCACCAAAGAACTCAGAAAATTTCACCTTCTCGAGTTCACAGTGAATGCTACCAGTAACAGTCGGTGCGCACGGTGGAACCTCAGCAGGTGCCGGCGTCCTGGCATTATCTCTGTCCAATCTGCTGATCAGCGCCTCAGACATGCGCTGGAAAGATCTCATCATCCCCACAACATTGGCAACTGCGATCTGCTCCTGTCCAAGGACATGCTCGCCTTCCTGGGGGTTAGACCCCTCAGGCGTGGATGTTGTTGGAGGCGTCATGCCTCCTCCCCTAGCACCCCGTCATCTTCCTCTGTGGCGTCCTCTAACCATGATTACCTGCACACACACAATCAACTTGATCAACAACAGAATAATCAAACATAATCATGTCAACGGAAGCTGTAGCGAATCCCAAGTCGCGGGTCGAACCTGGCTCTGATGCCATATGTAATGAACCTCCTCGTTACGACAATCAACTCTGAAAACAGGTGCAATTTTTTTTTTTTTTGTTTAAGTGTAGGGTGTTTGCGCGCGTGGAGAAGTAATAACACACTTAACTGTACGATGCCACTCGACAACCAACAAGACGCAACCACGATGTTCAGCACAAGACGATTAAGGGCACACAACGAGAAACAAAAACTATATACGTCCATAGGCGCAAGGCGCGTAACACAACAATAAGACATCCTGGGGACGCACAGTCATAACACAGAGGGAAGAGTCCATGGTGTTAGGGTTACTATTTCTGCACAGGAAAGCAGGGCGTTTAGTCTTATGTCCTCCCAGAAGAATATTAGATAGGCTCCTGGACGACTGCTCAGGCAGAAACTAGTAACCCAACCTAGAACGAGACGCAAGTAAGATGAACACAACAAGACGACACCGACCTATCATAGTGACAACAAGCCATAAACACCCCTAGACATAAGGCGTACGACTAGCAGCTGTAAGAAGAAAACGACACCAGGTGTTAAGCACAGTACGGTCACAGAGGGAAGAATCCATCAGTAGAGGTTACTATTCCTGCACAAAAGAGCAGGGCTTTTAGTTTTATGTCTTCTCGAAAGAAGATTAGACAGGCTCCTGGCCGACTGCTCAGGCAGAAACTAGTAACCCGACCTAGAACGAGACGCATACAATTCCAAGGCATTCCACTAAGTAAGTCTTATCAATGTCAAGAGACTACACGAACATCACAATAAGATAACCATATCATCTCCTTTCTGATTACAAAAGCATTGAAATAATTATGGCCATACACTTCAACTCTAATCTTGCCATCTTGTTTATAAGGTAAGAACAACACAATTTCCTATTTCAACAATACATTACAATTACGAATTTATAAGCAATATTTCCATGACATCGGTATGCCATAACATTTTTCCTTCACCTAAAGCAATAAAATTATCATCATATTTGAATATTCCATAAACCATGATAATTACAAATGACAAGATATAACAATTACAATATTTAAAATGACCTTATTTAATAACAGTATTTTAAAAAAAGGGGCCCTATATAAAGATATTTAAAATGTCAACTAAAATAACAACAGTTAAAAGGACAAAAGTAACATCATAACTAAATAACATCAAGTATACCAATAATTGACAATACCATCACATATTTTAACCATATTAAATGTCAATAATTAAGAGGACAATATTAGGAATTGACAACCTATCACCATTACAAATGACAATGATTAAGACAACCATTAATTAAAGGTGTCAACAAATAAAATTACATCAGAATTAGGGGTGACATCCATTTGTAATTATTCAATATAAATCATATTAAAAGGGGCAATTTACAATGATAACATTTTAATGACTAAAATGAAATAGAGGAAAAACAACTGTAATTGGTTAATTAAAATAGAGGCAAAACAACTACTGGTATGTCACCCATATCACAAGTGCACTTACTTATCCTAAACATTCATTGTTCTGATAATATATTAATCTTGCAATAAACAACAATAAAAGTGCATTAAAGGGGTATTACTCCTTACCGATGAAAATCTCCATATACATTAGTTACCTATTCTAAGGTAAGTTTAATCTATTTCAAAAATATAAAACATATTACTCTTGCCGGGTGGCTTTACTCATTACGCAATCACATAACAATAAACGCAGTTACCTATTAGAATCTTTTGAATCCCCTAACTGTAGGATATGATCTGTAGTTACAATCCAGCTTGAAAACAGTCGGTCCCCTGACAAATTAAAAATAAAAAACCATTGCGCCTCCTACAGATTAGGCGCAGAACAGTCATCCCCTTCACCAATGAATTGAGGGCAGAAAGGGATCACGCTTAACTGGAGGTTTCGGTCACATCCCTTTGCACACTAAGATAATAAATAAAAAATATATATATAGAGACACAGATCGATTATTCTCCTACGACAACTTACTATTAAAATACCCACAAATCATTGCGCTGAGATTATTTTGAGATCAAGTTGCAGATTAGATGTTACTGAATGTGAGGAATGCTGTGTTTTCTCGTCTTAGAAGTTGGTCCTGTCAATTAAGGAGGTACGATTAGTTGTTCATCGAGCATTCACTAAAAGGGAGATGGCATTAACTTCATTTGGCTGCCAACACAAATAAACAACCCTCTCAGAGATCGCGCTGTCCCCGACAGCAAACGACGGTGAAGGCGCAGTCAAAATGAGTTGCCATAAGGGTGGTCAGGAAAGACGTGGGTTATACATAAAGATTGCAGAAGAAAGGACGAGAATACACAGAAGCGGAGAATAAAATGCACACTATGTACAATGCAGAATTAACACGCAGCGATAAAACGCCCCCCAAAACGCAAAGATATAAGCATGCATCTGTAGAAATGCACCCCCAAAATAAAATGCAGAAATAACGCTCATAACAGTACGAACGCATGCAAAGATTGGAATGCACTCGGTCATGAAAGATGATGAGACACACGCAGCAAATCACAATAGAGTAAAATGCCCAGGTCAAAGGGGACGCCCAACAATAACATATAACGCAGGCCACTCATGGAAAACGCAGAGATTAAAGTTAAATAATGACGCAGACAGAGTTTTAGCACGCAGGGAGGGTTAACCTCCACACGGACCCCAACAAAAAGGCGCATGAAACCACATGGGAATGTCAGATGCCTTGCAGGACCGAACTGTCACTCTACTAAGATAAAGTTGCAGCAATAGGGTAAACACGATGCCAGAATGAACGCAGGAGCAGAATGAAAATTCGACCACGAGTTTATAGAAAAAATGAAACAATTCGCCAGGCGATTTACAAGAACAGAAGGACAATCCACTCAACAAAATTTACAACTTTAATGTAAAACAAAAAGCCCCAATGGTTTCCAAACGATTTACCACTGAAAATGCCTGGATTTTATATTCTGCTTATATAAAAATTTAACACAAGTAGTGCAAGGACTCTATGATTTGTTTGCAAAAAAAATCAACTGAAGATGCAGGGATTTGAACTCCTGTTTCAACCACGAATTTATTGAAGGTGCAGGGTTTTAATTTTCATTTCTAGACAACTTTTAAACTCTCGGTGCAGGAACTCTGAAGGTTATTCAATTAAAGATTTGCACAGTCCCGCGCAACAATAAAACTTACAAAGTCCAGATAGATGAAATAAAAAGAAGGCAATTACACGGTTCAGAATAATAACGCTAATTAGATTCGCCAACCATTACCATGCATTCTACCCTACTGGAAGTAAAATTCATATTGTTTCCTTTCGCTTGCCTCGGATGACATCCCGCGCTCCGTGCTGCTTCCCGCGCTCTGTGCCGCTTCCCGCTTGCCGAGCATAGAACGCTCACCGGTACCTCCCAGCCAATCGCTAGGGGTACTCTGCTTCCCCCTTATCCCCCCGAGCCGCAAAGGGGCCACACAAGATCCAGAGATAAGACTAGCTTCTCAGCTCACCTCCACGGCTGAGCTACCAACTCCAACACAACTGAGATAAACCCAACTCCTCACAAGCAATCCGTCAAGCCTCACTCTGGCAGCGTAACGTTACGCTAAACGTTCATCCCTTCTTCCTTCTTTTCCCCTTCTTTTATAGAAATTTGAGACCCACCTACTTTCCTAAATCATTATTAAATTAATTTTTAATGACAAACCTCTAAACATTCTCTGTTGTCCAAGTGTCACTCATTCCCCATGGTTCTCCAAATTAATTTCTTTAAATTTAAAAAAAGACTCATTTCCCTCACTCCCCCTAAAGTCGCTCCTAAAATTACTCCTAGGGTTCCTAGATCCCCTATCATGCTTTTAATAACTTTCCTAAAATGAAGTTTCTGATTTTTAGTAACTCCTTAAATGTTGATTCCTTTTCACTTTTTACCCTGTGTCTCCTACTTTCCATTTTTAAGTTTCCTTTATTACAAGTTCCTCATTTCTATTTTTTTTCTCTCTTTTATTATTATTATTTTTTTTTTGTTAAACCCAAAATGATAAATGCGCTCAATAGTCTTTTTAATATATTTTTAAAATCCTAATTTTT
>ML849295.1:0-18556 GCA_009831015.1 Picea engelmannii
TTTTCTCTTACTATCATAGCTAAACACATACCTTTGTCACTCTCATGAGTGGTCATACCTGAAATAAGTATTTTATCTCTTTCTTTATCCTTTTCTTTGATAAGTCTGCATAGACATTGAAATAAAACGAGGTTAATTAACATTTTCACAAAAATCTAACTTGTAATGATAAAGTATTAAAGTAATCAAGATACTAAAAATAAACATGAATACTTATCTTTTGTTTTTGTGTGGGGAGGCTCCACAGACTCCACCATTTGCTTTCTTTCTTCAGATCAACTATCTTAAACTTAAAGTACATATTTCTCAATTTCTACTAAAGCTTTCTTTGAGGGAGGAGATTCCTCTTCCTTTGCAACATGTGCTTGTTGCTTTCTTTTCCCTTTTCCTTGAGGAAAGTCATCGGAAAAGTGCCCCAACTTTTGACAGTTGTAGCATCTGATCTTTGAAACATCTTTCTTCTTATCTGTAACTCTTATGGAGTTAGCTTCTAGTTGTTCTTTGAATTGTGATATTCTGGAGAAATATTCCTGAATTGTTTCTCCTTTCTGCATCCTTGTATTCTTGAGTTGAGTTCTTAGATTCATCTTCCTATTGATATTCCTTCCTTCATATAATCAGGTTAGGGCATCAAACTTTTCTTTTGGAATCTTCTTTGAGGCCACTTGAGGAATCAAGTGATCTTGATAGAATCTGCAATGATTCTTTTGGCCCTAATTATGTCTTTTTGGTGTTTTTCTTTAGCTGCAACATCGACGGGTTCTGGTACATTCTCTTTAATGAATCTTGCTAGGTCATTCTCTTCAAGAATGAGTGAAATCCTATACTTCCAGGCACAAAAGTTTTCCACACCTTCTATCTTTTCAACAAGCTTAGTGCTTGTAGACATCTTTTACCTAGAGCTAGGAAAATGACCAGAAAATGAAAATGCTCAGAATTGAGTTTTGAACTTACCAGGAGGTGCGCTTGGCTGAGGTGAGTAGCCTGGTGTGGTTAGATTTCAGAAAATCAATTTTTTTCCCCTTCAATCTTGACCAACGGATTTCTGGATTGGTGCTTCTGGTTTTCTGGTACTTCTAGTACTGGTGAAAAATAGGGTTTTACTTTCCAGGAGTTCTATCCACTGAAAGGGTGTGATGAAGGTTCTAATGAGTTCCTTAGTCTAGGGAACACTTTTCTAGATGATCTTTGGGTTGAAATTCCTCTTTACTAAAAATCCCTAATTTTCTTGTACGACAACAATGACGTTTTTCTTTTTCCTGTGAAAGATGCTCTCTTCAGCTTAGCTATGATACCATGTTAAATTTTCTTGCTTAATTTGTTATTATTAATATTCATTATAACAACAACATAATAAGGATCTTACTGAAAGAAACATAATCACAGAGTACACAAGCATTTATCCTGGGAAACCCTCAAGGGGAAGAAAACCCAACAAAACTTCTTTAATATAGATCCAATAACCAAGTACAATGTCTCTCACAAGAGAGATCTCACCAAACAAAGGATCCACCAGAAACCCTAACCAAACAGAGTGGCGCACCACTTAGACCAAGATAGTCCTTTACCAAGATAACCTTCACCTTTATTGAGATACTCTTCCTTATAGTTGCATCACTTCTCCTTGTAGCTACGTCACTCTCAGACTCTCAGACTTGCACACTTGATAGAGAGAGCTTCATAAGTGTGTCTACAAATGAGGTGCTAGGTCTCTTATAAATACAAGTTGTGCCCCCTCATGTGCATATATATATTTTATCTTTTTCTTTATCCACAAAAGGGGATAAGCATATTCTTTGCAGTTACATAATATTTTAACATTTATACTGCATTGTTGGCTGTAGCTTCCCTTCACACCTAGGCTCTCCATCTAATGCACTAGTGGTTGACATTCATTACCTGCTTTTATTGCTCTATTACTCAGTATCTTCGGTGAATTCTCTGTTCGATTATGAAATCAGTCAATATCTTATGCATTTAATGTTACACGAAACCACTACTTCGTCGTCATGGTAGCTTTTTATTGCACGTCCTGTCATGGATTGTCTTAAATTCTCTTAGTTGTCATCTGTACAATGTCGTCTCTCTGTGCGATCTCTTCCTTCTGCACAATTTCTTGTCTCTGCACAATCTTGCTTCCTTGTTCATTATTCTTCCTTCTTTTATCTCTTTCGCGACATTTTCTTTCTTTTCCTCTTTATCTGCTAACCTTAACTTCTTGGCTTTCTCAACTTTCGACTTATTTTCTGACCCAATTTCATGCTTTTTCCTATTTTACTTGCTTTTTCTTTCTTTTTCTGCCTTTTCTGGCTATAATACACTGTGATACAAGTTAGTATGCGTAATTCTCCTAGTGTGCAGAAGGATGACCATCCTTGTACAATTTCAACCGACTCCCATTCACTAGTCCTTCCATGACTTGTCCATCCAACTGTTCTAACTAAAAAACACCTGTGTCCGTCACATGTCTGATCACGTATGGCCCTAGCCAATGCATCTTGAACTTTCCTGGGTGTTGGGTGCTGTAGGAACTTACCGTCATAGAGTAGTACTAGATCTATTTTCTAGAAATTATTCTACTTGATGTGTCGATCATGCCATGCCTTTTCACGTGCCTTCTGTACTTGCTAATGGAAACCTACAATAAATCGATCTTTCTCTAATACTAGTAACTGTGATAGCCTTTCTTCTAGTGTGCTGGAATCTGTAAGGTCTTTCATCACACCAATGCATAGACTTGGTACAAGAAACTCCATGGGCATGATTGCTTCCTGACCATATGCTAATCGAAAGGGTGTATGTCCTATCAACTTCTTGCATGTAGTTCTATAATCCCAAAGCACTGCAGGGATCCTTAAATCCCAACCATCCCGTCCTATGTTGCACACCTTGGTCAATGCATTCTCCAATATCTTATTGAAGGCCTCCACAATTCCATTAGCTTGCAGGTGATATGGAGTGATTTTTCGATGCTGAATCTGGAACTCTTATGTTAACGCAACAATTGTCTTGTTCAAAAAGTGAGTCCCTTGGTTGCTCATCAATACTTTAGGACACCCAAACCTTGTAAGTATATGTTCAAATAAGAATCACACAACTGTCTCCGCGTTGCAATATGTAACTAGTTCTGCCTCTGCCCATTTTGTAAAGTAGTATGTCGTGATAATTATGTATCAGAATCTTGCTCTCCTTGCTGGTGGATTAATCGGTCTGAAGAAATCCACTGCCCATTTATCAAAGACCTGCAAGGTAACTTGCAGATTTAAAGACATCTCATCCCTTTGTGATGATATTCCTACTTTATGGAAAATGTCACAACCCTGACAATATTCCTTCGCATCTTTATGGAGGGTGGGCCACCATAGCCCTGCCTGTAAGATCTTCTGTGCTGTAGCCTTTCTTGCATAATATCCTCCTACAATTCCATCATGCACCTCTGCTAGGATTATTGGTCTCTCATGTTCTAGCATACATCCTCACAGTATCCCATCTATGCCTAACTTTTATAAATTTCCTTAGATCAACTGATAATTTATTGCTTCAACCACTATCTTCTTCTTCTGTGCTACTGTCATATCATATGGAGTCACTCATGTGCTCAAATATTGGACAATTTCTGTAAAATGGTCATCTACCATTTGAACTAAGAATAAATGCGCATCTGGTAAGCTATTCTCGAGGTTCCCTATGTCTTCTCCTGTCAACATCTGCGACAAATGGTTTGGTCCTGCATTCAGTTTCCCTGGCTTCAAAATAACTTCAAAATCATACTCTTGGAAAGTAATAACCATATGCAGATTATCCCCCCCAAAACCAACTTGTTCACTATATATTTGAGTGCAGAGTGCTCTGTATACATCTTGAAGTGGGACCCCAACAAGTAGTGTGTGAACTTCTGCAAGGCATAAACCATTGCCAAGCCTTCTCTTTCTGTCATTGTGTAATTCTTCTTAGCAGCGAACAACTTCCCGTTAGCGAAAGCAATTGGGTGAACTAACTCCCCTTCCCCTGGATGGGATAACAATGGATCGAGCACTATCGACGATGCATCCACATGAACATGGAATTCTTTCTGCCAATCTGGGAACACCAGAATGGGTGTAGTTACTAACTTATGTTTCCACATGTCCAAATCCTTCTAATAGTCTTCATTCCATTGAAACTTAGATTTTTTCTTAAATAACTTCTCCATTGGAGTTGTAATCTGTGCATAACCTTTAGTAAATTTCCTGTAATATCTGCTATGAACCAAAGTTTTTCTCAACTGTCGCACTGATTAAAGTGGTGAAAATTTAACAATTACTTCTATCTTGGCAGGATCAACTAAAAAACCCTTCTTGCATACCACATGACCTAACCATATCCCAAACGGTGCACAACAAATACATTTATTCAAATTGAATGAAATATGTTATTGTTTACATCTATCAAGCATCAACCTTAGAGTTTCTATGTGATCTTTCAATAGGCTAAAGACAATCCAATCATCTAGGTACACTTCAAGGAACTTATGAATAAACTCCTTAAAGGTTGCAACAACTACTCTAGAAAATACAACAGGTGCATTCTTTAACCCAAACGACATCACTATCTATTGGTAGCTTCCCCATTCCGTCGCAAAAATCATTTTATGTCTGTCTTTTGGCGCAATCTTTATCTGTTGGTATCATGAAAATCCATCTGTGAATGAGTAGGCCTCCTTCCCTCCTATGTTTTCTAAAACCTCATCTGTGAAGGGGGTCGGAAATGGGTCATGCAAGCATGCATCATTAAACTTCCTTAGGTCTACACAAATTCTAATACCTCATGTTTTCTTATATTGAACCACCATTGGACTTATCCATTCAGACTCCGTGATAGGTTCAATTATACTAGCTTCTATCATCCTGTCAAGCTCTTCTTTCACTTTTTCCTTGTACTTCAGATTCAATCTGTAAGGTCTCTGTCTTACTGGCTTAACATCCGGTTTTAAAGGGATCTTCATCTCACCCAATTCTCCCGCTATTCCCTTCATAGCTTAAAAGGTTGTTGGAAAGAGATCATGATACTCGCACAATAGTTCTGCATTCTTTTCCATGGTCTCATCGTTCCAATAATCACCAATGTTTGAAAACTTTGGTTTCTCCTTCATGTCTCTGTTCATTTTGTGCACTCTTAAGGGCTTCATGTATGCGTTGGATTCAAGTGTTGGACCTACTACGTAGCACTCCCCTTCAGTGTCTGGTACATGTACATTTCTTGGGTCTTCTTTTTCTTGACCTTCCTCAATTACATTATAACATCTTAATAGTTCATGGACTGTCGTAGACTCTCTGTGCACATTACATATAGGTACTATTTCTACTTGACTGTCTTCCATAATTTCTTTTATCTCTAATGACTTCTAAAGATGCATCTACTAAAGGTGACTCAAATTCAAAAATAAATGTCACCTTAAAGTTTTGGGTGATCTCTTCCCATTCCGATGTTCCTCTACGCATTTCTATCTCTAAATACCAGTTCCTGGGAACTATCTCCATCGTATGGATGACCCTGTGCATCCATTCCTACTTCAGCACTTGTTTCCAAGTTGTAATGCATCACACAACACGATCCTTTGGATCGCTCATCCCCGTATACTTATGCATAATGTCTTATGTTTCAAACCTGATCTGCATCAACCTTTTAGAATGTTTCCAATCCTCTATTCCTTCCTTATGGGTTTCCCACCATCTTGTTAGAATTTCTCTCAGTGCAACATCTAATGCTAACAACCTTTGTTGTTCAGTATCTACAACTCGAATTCATTGACAAAATAACTTACCTTAGTTAATCCTTCAAATATCCCGTACCTCTTTTCCGATCTAACGCAAGGAGCGAATAACGCAAGCACACCTTCTGGTCGACACTTCATGCAACCGATGCTTCTAGTGTTCAAGTCCTTCTTCTGAGTCTGATCCGCAATAACTTATACTTCTCCAACTAAGTGCACCATTTGCAGTGGGATTGACATAATCATCCATGCACGTTTTCATATTATATAAGTTATTGATTTCCTTTCTTGCGGGATCCACATATTTCCTTTCCTCCATCGAGTCTAATGGGGAAATGACCTTTAAACCTCCTCCTTCAAAAATCATTTCTCTTTTTTGCAAGTTAACAATCTCCTGATTGTCGAAGGCCCAGTCCAGTCCAAGCAATGCTAGGTATGGCTGACTATTATCCACAATCTCAATGACCTCAAAGTCAACTACACTGCACACTCCATCTATGCTCACATGTACTCCTACTAGTATTTCGATTGGTATTATCTTATGTTGCTTAGCTAACCTCAACTAAACAATCGACCAAACTAGCTTCGGTTTCCCCATTATATCCCACGTTTGTCTTAGAAGAACATTAACAGCTGATCCTAAGTCTAATATGACATTGTACATCTCATATTACCCTATATTCACACTTAATCTGAACTCTTTGTTGGTCCTCTTCTTGCGCAAGACTTGGTTCACTTCTTTCTGCGTCATAGGTACTTCTCTATTTGGAGCGTACTGATCGACCATTCCGTGCAGTTCATTTAGTGTTGTTTAATCCTGCATCAACTCTGAACAACTCTTTAGAAAGTCTTTCAAAGTATTTACCTTTTCGAGTGGCCTTTTTGGAATAATGCGATCATAAACTGACAACATGTCATATACTAGTGGTGTCTTTGACGTTGAGGCTATCCAGTCTGGTCCTAGTATCCCCTTCCTTGCTTGTTGATAGGTTTCTCTTTCTTTTTGAGGATTGAATGCTAGCATGGGATCAACTTCTTTCCTTATCCATTTCTCAACTCCCTTTCCCTTCTCCGCCGCTTCTGGTCCGGTTCTTGTTCCATTGCGAGTAACAATTGATACTCTAGGATGATCGTCAAGTTCCTCAATGGATATCATCTACAAGTTCTGGTTCTGATTTTGATGTTGGTTCCGATGTTGGCTCTGATTCCCTCTCGCCTGCCACTTGCTATTTGTTGGGGACAATATTTTGTCTCATGATCCAATTCTCTGCAATACATACACATCATGCAAGGAATCATGAATCTCTCACTAAATGCCCTGGTTGATTGCAATTATAAAAAATGATCGATCCTTTGCCTCCTCGACCGAATCCTCGACGTCCACCCTGGTTAAATCCTCTTGGAGTGTTGTATTGTGGAAATCCTCCTTCTGCTGCGACATTTTCTTCTTGAATTATGTACGCGTCTGAAGTGTGCTCTCTCATTAAATCAAATGCCCGACAATATTTTTCATCGTGTTCTACAGATTTGTAAAAATTACAAAATAAATTTCTTGGTGTACTCTGATATTTTTGCAGTAAGGGAAAAGTAATTGGATGATGTCCCCATGTCTTACATATCTCGCAATAACCTATCCCTCCTTTCAATGGGTTTGATGCTCCTTTGGCCATATACTATGCGAATGCTGGACATTCTTCCTTTCAATGGCCTTCTATCTTACATGTTATACACCAAACATATTTGCGCTTCTCCTTTTCCTTCGTTATCTTTGATAGTTGAATTCTCAGTGTAGCCAACTATGACTATACCTGTGCCATACCTGTGTCATCTACTACAATATATGCTTCCAATTTCATCACAATTTCCAACGCTTCTAGTTGCAATGTGACCTTCTGTTGTGTTAACGGACAATGAATGTGAAAAAATAGACCTGCAATAAACCATTCTCGATGCTTCTTGTGACGGATATGAAAGGTTAATCTACCATCACATCTTTAAATATATGGTCGTAATCCCACACTATTTCATTCTGTAGTTGCTTAATCTCTTTCAACTCTGTAATATATTGCGATTCATATTTTGGATTTTGAAATTCCTTCAACATTGCTTATCCAATATTTACCAAAGTTCTTGACTGTCATGTTGATGTAGTTGTATGAAAATTCATATACCATAGAAGTACAACCTATGAATGTTGTGGCCAACTACGCGATCTTCATCGCCTTGTCCTGGACATTATTTGCAGTCCATATCGTGTCACATACAAACAAGTGTTGCTCAGGGTCCTCCAACCCGGTTCCCTAAAACACAAGCATTCTCAACGTATGATCTATCCTTTCCATTGTACTAGGTGTTGTACATACCCTTGGTGATGTTGACTGACTCTGTTTTTCTGTGCTACTTCCACTATTTTGACTATTGCTCAGACTTCCTCCACTCACTACAATTTTTCTTGAACAAGTCTCGATTGTTGCATCAATTCTCAGTGATGCACACGAGGTCATGGGTTCGATGTAGATTCCGATATGATATGCACTTCCTTCTACTACTGGAAAATACTGAGGATCCCTTTCTTTCCTTTTCTTTTCTCCGTACAATGTGATATGAAGTACTGCTTAGGGGTCACATTCCTCGAATTCTCTGTGCATCTCTCCTTTCGCAGCCACAATCTCCTTCTTACTATATCTAAACCTTTTCCCACAACACAATACTCCAATCTCTCCATTTGAATAAATATCCTCTTCTCTCGACATGCTCAGTCCATCCAATCCTTACTCATCCTTCCCACTCTCAGACCATCCTCTGGTCATCCCCCAGTCCCCCTCTATGCATGAAGGCACCTAGATGTCAGACTCCATCTTCATGAAATTCTTATCGCACATTAACATTTTTATCCATGTAGATAGTGTGCTCAAATATCTTCCGTGCGGACCCTTGAAAAAGTCCCTCTCTGCGACACTATAAGACTGGGTACAATCTACTGCAAACTCTGGAATATAACCCCGTAGTATACTGTTCAACCAAAAATATACTACACGAGAAACTATATTGCTCACTGTGTTCAACTCCATGATCACTTCAGGAGTCCAGTTTCTCAGAGATTTAGCTCTATTTCTCCCAACGTTCTCCACTAGCCTTTCTAATCATTCAAAATTATCGAAAATTCACCAAAGAATATTTCATGAAGATCTGTGAATACATACATTTCTAACCACCGTTCATCGCTGAGCCGAGGGTTTCTATTATTTTATCTGGCAAATCCTTGTTGCTTCCTTTTTATCCATTCTTCAATTTCTTCCTTATTCGGTCTCCAAAACATCCCCCTCGACTATAGTTCTCGATCCCGACAACGAAACCATTTGTTGGTGTATAGGGGGAAGCCCCGAGGTTAATCATATATATACCAACAATACCCTTAGACACCGACCCTTTAGGAATCACCTGCATAGCAAGTGAAGTCTCACCCGAGGCATCTAGAGGGGCTGCAGGAACCAGGGTTCTGCAATTATGAGGGGAAGTGAAACATTCTTCATGTTCTTACTACCAATTGTTCATACGCATAGTTCTCATTAATTAACAATCACCTAACATTCAACTTATTCTATGTGTGACATTTTCCCACTTAACATTCATTCAATTACTAGATACTTCAGTGCACGACATCATAACAACATATATGAACTGCACATTCAACACATATCCACATTGCACCATAACATTGAACATCATAAATTGCAAAGACAACACATCAAAACACAACAATTTAATGAGGTTCACCCAAATTGGGCTACGTCCACAACAAATGGCTTCTATTATTAGTCATTGATAGTTCTCTTACAACTGCACATTGTGCTACAAAATATGCAACAATAACATTACATAAACTTGCCTAGTTGTTCTGTTGCAGTGCAAGATTCACTCCTCAGTCATAACATTCGAACAGTTAGACAAACTTAAATTCGCTCATTCTTTCACCACTCACACACTTCGAACTCATTGAACTACTCTACCCAAAAACCCATTACATATTTATACATAAAAAATAGGGCCAAGCCCATTATAAAGTGGACAAAATGTCCTCAAATTCGTAATAGTCTATAACTGTTTTTTGCCTTTTGTGCGTTGCTCAGTCGCACATCCTTCTATTGTGCTCTTTGACTCCTTGCTGTCTACTCTTGTCGCGCACTTTGGTCCTTTTTCTGACTGCCTATTATTCTTTTGACTTCTTTTGGCGCAAATCTCAAAACTTAGCCAAAATGCTTATCCAACAGGACCATATAATAAATCAAAAAGACTCGGAAGAAAAAATAAGATACAGTGAGGAATCAACCTTTGATATTCATAGACCATGAAAAAAAAAGGCTGGTTGACTGCTAATTGAGAGGAATAGAAGAAATCTTAATGAAATGATTACTCTACTTACTATGGTGGAAAAACCTTTTATGAATATGTGTCTCCTTTCTTTGAAAATATTCTCTTCATCTTCTTGTAACTGTTTTATGGTGAGTTATTTTCTTTTTTGTGCAAATGAATTAATATCCCTTTGGTAAATATGAACTTTGATATCCATTCCCCTCAACTGGGAGCCACTTTAGATGTTCATAAATTCATTTTAGTAAGTCATTTAAAAAAAATATTTTCTTGCCAAGCTAGAAATAGTTATTATTGTATTTTAACTTTTAAGACATGATAACTACCATTCCAACCATGGAAACCATTTCCAAGTTGTTCTTAATGTCTCTAGATTTCCAATAAGATTTATTTTTCTCAATTTGGACATCGAGAACTCAAGTTATGGCCTGCAGAAGATAGGCACTTAGCAACCATTGATATATTCTCCACGTGAATCCTTGGCCCTTGATTTGAAAATTCACCTTATTTATCCCACATGCATTGTGGGAGGGTTCTCATCTTATGTTCATAAACAAAATGGCATCCCATATTATTTGTGTGTGAATTAGAGAGAACCATGAAACTTGCGTAGCTTGTGCATAGTGTAGTTTTTGGTTGCCACCTCAACGCCCAATCATCATGCTAATTCACAACCTAGTAGTTAATGTTCAACCCATACCTTCCAAGTGTCACCTGGAGATAGGTCCATTTCAATGCCACATGTCATATGGAGGTGTGCCAAATAAAAGGGAGGGAAGAAATTTAGGATAAGAAATGAGATATGAACATGATGAATAATATCATAAAATAAAGTTGTTGGGGAGTTGTGGGAATGCAGGGTAATTCTTAGTAAAAAACACTTAGTAAAAATGATTAATTGTTGGGACTTGTGGGGTAAAGTGATGTGGACAAATATAATTCATGGTAAAACTGTGTAAAAAAGACTTAGTTAAAATGACTAAGTGTTGGGAGGAATGCAGGTTGCAGAGTAAAGGGATGTGGAAAATTATAATGCAGGGTAAAACTTAGTAAAAAATACTAAGTGTTGGGAGGAATGCAGGTTCCAGGGTCAAGTGATGTGGAAATTATAATGTAGGCTCCCTCATTTCACATTGAAAATGTCGAGAAATAAACTAAGTGTAAAACATAGTAAAACTCAATAAATAAAAGAGGAGTAGGAGATGAAAAATGAGTAAGTGTGAAAAGTGTAAAATATAGTGCAAACACTACAAGGAAAACACCTAGTTTTTTAGTGTTACAAAATTTGGCAAAATTTTCAAGAAAATGTCTACTACAAACTCCTCTATTAGTTGAAGAGGTTTTAGCAGATGTTCCATATAACTAAAAAAATTTGGGCGGTCAAAGGTTGTAGTGGATGTTTTTTTTCCTTGGTGCTTTTATTGTCAAAACGCACCAGTGCTCACACATAAATGAGAAGCATTGGTGTGCACATATAAATGAGAAGTACTGGTGTGCATACATAAATGATAAGCACTGATGCACACACATAAATGATAAGTGTCGGTGCACACACATAAATGAGAAGTTACATAAGTGAGAAACATCAATGCACACACATAAATGATAAGCACCAGTGCGCATACATAAATGAGAAGCATCAATGATCACACATAAATAAGAAGTACCAGTGTCTACACATAAATGATGAGAATCAGTTTGCACAAATAAATGAAAAACACCTATGATTTTTATTTTATGTATGCACTGGTGCTTATTGTAATTATGCATGTTGAAATATTTTGAAACGATACAAATATAATCATACATTATGTCATTTAAAGCAGTGTTGATTTCTCAGAATTATTATCACTAGTGTGTATAACTCATAAAAACACACCTTTTAGTGAGTTCAAAAGAATACAGTGTGTTATAGCACAAGTTGTAGGTTGGGAAAATCCCGACTCAACCAAAAAATAAAGTGCTACAACTTGGGAATCCTACACCCAATGTCACCTCAATGTAGGTCCCACACTTCAAGGGTGACTAGGTCACTCTAGGGAGGCGATCACAGTGACCCTAGGGGGAAATAAATGTAGACGAATGGATATGGAAGTGGAACTCCTAGAATTCAAGTCTAAGTGGAGTGAGATGTGGAAAGAGATGCTTTGTAAGTCAAGTGATTGTTTCCCCAAAGGTGAGGTACTTCTTCGGATGATTGTACTTGCCTGAGACACAAGAAAGACACCTTGCAATGATATATATTACTATGGATCAACAAATTAAGATTTATGTTCGTAATTTGCAGTAGTAGATGACAATTTGTATCATAAAATAAATAATCTAAATCAACATATAAAGGTCTAAATTAGTTAAACAAATCAACATTAATACTAGCAATAAATATGGGTTGAAAAATGACACTTAAGACGCAAGAGAAGATGATTGTTGTAAACATGTATTTACTGCAGAAAATTGCAGCCTTATGGCTGTATCTTTCAGTCACTTATATCAACAAATTAAACCATCAAAAGATGCCAACAATTAGCCCAAAAGATGCGCCCTAGTTCGTAGAGTTATTGTGCAAAATTTAGGAGCTAGTCTAGGGTTAGTTTAGGAGTTAAGAGAGAGTTAGTAGCTGGGGTTATGTAACCCTAATGGATTTAGGTTAAATTTTGTAACAACAATTAAAGTAGTGGGAGAGAGGGGATGCCCTAGTAGGGGAAGATTTCTCTCAATATGGAAAACCGACTCAAAGCAAAAGATCTTTCAAACGACAAAATTTCACGTTTTACAAGGCAATGATTTTATATCTCCAATGCAAAAAAGAAATGACTAGTGCCTTAAAAATTGGGTTAATGGAGTCGAGTAAATGAACTATACATGCTACTTCCTTGGGGGTGTAAATTCTCTTAATTCCTAAGGAAATCATCTCTAGTTAGGGTTTGAAAATGATGGGTATAAATCCTCTTACTTCCTCAAACAAACCCCTCCAACATTAATGAACTTCAAGCAATAAATGATGAAGACTAGAGTAGGGGTGTAAATGCTCTTACTTCCCACTTATCTCCTAGCACAACAATCCTTGACTTGAAAAAATGATAGCATAAGAGTAAAAGACCATACCAAAATCAAGAAAGATGCTAAGACAATGCACCATAAAAGCTAGAAACCATTCATCCAAGGCTAGCACCTCACTCCTCCATCAACCATTCATGAAGATAGACATAAATAGGTGCACAAGAGACAAAAATAAGCCAAGTGTAGATCAAATTTCAGTTCAAGTCTTCTCACAAGAGGGAGAGTTATGTCCAAATGAGATCTTATGATCTCTTATTTATACAAAATGTCACCAAGGTGACTTGTCCACATATTAAGGGGTAAACCACAAGACTAGGGGTCAACATCCCTAATATTTCCGTCTTTAAAAAAGTAATATTAAACAATTCATTTAAAATTTCACTTCTGCACAAATAAAACCCTAATTTTACATGGATGTCACCCCTTTAGGGGATGTTTTTCCACTTGGGGCAATTCATTGGTGTTGGAGAAGCTATGGTAGGCCTCCAAAGGCCACATGTCAAGCATCTATGCAATCTCCTCATGTCCAAGGCCTCATAATCCTCAAAATGTCCATGTGTCAAAGAGTGGAAACACCACCACCAAACCCTAGCTCCCAAATATGACGTCAAGCTAAAAAAGAAGACGTTTTACCCCTCTTGGGAAAATAGTTTGGCATGTGAGCATTGGGCTAGGTCTTCCACATCATCTTCTAGGTCTTTAATATTTCATCTTTTTGATCCGACATGTGAACCCTTAGCATCCAACCTGTGGGCTTGTAGCCCCATGGAAGCCCAAGCTAGGCTTGTTATCCCAAAACTATCCACCAACTAGGTCCTGCAAAGATAAATGAGAACACCCTCCAAGGATCTCAAGTCATAACATCATGATAAATGAATCCAATCAATAAATGAGCCACCTAAGCATGTGCATCAAATATCACTATATCAAACAATTAATTGCTCAAATACATGTGACTTGTCAAGCTTGAATATGGGAGGGTTGACGAGGTATCCTATTGGGTAGATTTTGCCCTAGGTCAAGGAGAGTTTCCAAGAGATCCCTCTCTAAGTGATGTAAATTGGATGAAGTGGTTGGGCTCAAGACTCAATGGGAATAGGGATCATGACATATAAGGGGTCGTAGTGTCTCATTCATGGGTTCCTTTATAGAGGGTTGTGTGGTATCTTCGTCGACGATGTTTTTTTTCCAGGCCCATTAATTTCCATTCTTTTATAACTTTAAGGAGAGGTTGAAGGTCACTGTCATGGCGTGGTGACCAGGCAATGACAATGTCACCCACAAACACTTAGTGGAAATGAGAAGGCTGACTCGTGATGAGATCCCCTTTCTCTCAACCATGCAATTGAGAGCCATTACCCTGGTTTGGTGACCAGATGATGGCAATGTCATAGCACTAGATATTCATGGACATGATAGGTCAGCTCGTGATGAGACCTCCTACCCTTCAACTAACCTTTCAAGCATTTTTTATTATATTTGGGGTTCCCTTTACTCAAAGATAAGCATTTCACTGCTTTCTTGGGTAACCCCTGGGTGAAGCATCTAGAAAGTTCATACAAGGATTTTATCTTTTACCCAACATCAATCCCTTTGGGCCTTCACCCCCTTCTTCCCATAGAACGAGGGACAACCCATTCTTGGTTTAATACACCCTAAAATCCCAAGAGATAAGGAAATGGAGGGGAACAATGATGGAAAGTGGCTAGTCTTGTCAGGAACAATACGATGGATTTTCAAGGGAGTTCCTAGTAGCAAACCCATCCCCAAGGAAGACCACTTACTAGGTCACAACGTTAGCCACCAAGGTGAAGCAGGGACAAAGGCATAATGTCCAAGCATATATCATGAAATATAGAGCAATCTAAGATACACCATACTCAACTAGATTAAATATTGAAATGATGCTCACCATAATACTGACTTGTACCTCATGGAGCAAGGCCCACTACCTTCCGGAAGCCAGTTGATGTGGTGGATGCCATATGGAAATATGTGACAATTTGTGGTGGTGAGAGGGGTTTCCAACTATGCAAAAGGGTATTGTTGGTCATGTAGTCTCTTGACACTTCATATATGCAACCCGAGGGCCTTGAGACATAATCTCTTTAATTATCCACAAAATGGGGATAGCATAGTGCATCGATATGTATATATTTTAATGAATTGTTTTTTTACAAATTTTCAGTTAATCATCTCAAAATCAAATATTTGTTACAATACTATTGATTTTTATATTTTTGTAATTGCATTTTGATATAATGATTGCATTAATGCGTTATCCAATGGATTGCACCTCTATTATTAGTAACACTGTAAATAATCTATATATTAATTAATCAATACCACAACATTTTATAACATTTGACAATGCAATAAAATAATAAACCCATTTTATTATATATGAATAAGTGATCCATTGTTATACAAAATGAGTGACCCATTGTCATACAAAATGAGACAACGTAAAGGTGCACAATAATTAAAATGGAACCAATATTTAATTGTTACACTTATTGGTAACATTTCCTCATGCAGTTGGGACAATATGTCGTGTACATTAAACAAAATCCCCGATTTTCATAGATATATTCCAAAACATACAATTTGCAGTAGCATTCAATTATGTTGATTTTCATTCAACATCACTTGAATAGTTATCATCACTTGAGCTGCATGCATGCCTAATTTCTTCATCACTTATAGGCTGTATTGTACCTTAGTTATTTAACCTAATGTTGATTGATCGAGTTTTTTTTTGATGTTCCACCTCTTCATGTTTTATCTACAAACATTGAAATAAAGTGTAGTATATATATATATATATATATATATATATATATGGTTGCGTAAATAAAAAAGTGTACCATAGCAACAACTGTATCATAAACAATACACATTATTTTTTTGAAGCCATGCTTCATGTTGTCTTTCAAAATCTCTTCTGTTGGATGCACTCCATACTTTGTTTCCTGCATGTTTAATACGCTGTGACAAAGCACAATCATTATAATTAATATAAATGTTTCTTCTTGTTCCAATAATTATAAAATAAGAGAAGTTAAACGACACATCTACTTAGAAATTGTTCAATTAAACTTTGATAAGTTCCAACATATATTCACAACCCATACTTAACCCAATGTCTATCAATTCTTCAGTTGGCTCTTCTTTGTATGCTAGAACCTATTAGAATACATCCATGGATGAATGTAAATTAATTATTTAAATATAAATATCATAACAATGCTGAAATTTTAAGTAAGATTGAAAAAGTGATTACTCACAAATTTTGCGATCAACCTTTTTATTTCCCGTCATCTTGTCTTATGTGTTGAATGAGTTTCATTTTTTTTTTCTACAAAAAACAATTGAAAATTAATATTTCATGCTATAATTAAATTCGATGTGTTGATGCTCAAAAGTGCAACATAGGGTACCTGCTTGCAAATGATTGCAAATGCCTTATTATTTAATTATATTTAATAATATACTAATAGTTGGGACCCCTTGTATGACTTATGTGACTATGACGGAGAAGAGACACTTACATTTCATGTTTTTATGCCTTGGTTGCGACACAAACTCTATAGTTTATTTGCTTTGAACCGCTGTCAAAATAATTATCACAGGATGAAATGGGAAAGGTGACTAAATATGAAACAATGTTATCTAAATTATCTCTCGCAAAATGTGACTGTGATGCCTTTGAATGGATGAGGAATCTACACCCCAGTTTAATTTTTATATGTTATGTGGTGTATGGTTTAGTTGGGTGATCACTTGGCCCTTGCTACAAGTGTTGAATTGTAAGTTGGTTTGTGATTTAATTACCACTAGAAAAGTTTTATTATATGTGAAATGGGAATAATGACAAGGGTTGGCGCAATTGTAAAATAGGAACATTGACAAACTATGGTATAATCGGCTTGTATTAAGTTGATTTGGATGTTAAGTTGTATAGTGGGCTTGCTCGTACTGGCCATTAATGAGAACGCGAGTGTAGAAGCAAAGTGCAATAAATGCACGTCACTCTAACTCACCTCGAGCCCCCCACCCTAGTCATTTTTGCAATTTCTCTTGTTGGTTGCTGCTGCTCTGCTTTGCTCAGTCGTGGAGGAAGTATACAGTTTGGTCGTTTCTCCTTAGAAATTTTACATAGGTATGGGGTTTTCTTTATTTTCCATCCATGAACATTCGCTCTGGTCTTTAAGTCAACAATTGACTCTCGTTTTCTCACGGTATGTGCATTTCCAAAGCTATTATATGAATGAATTTAGGCTATGTATTAGTTATTTGCAAGGTTTTGGTTTCGTGTGGTGATTGTATTTGAACCATGGTTTTGAAAAGAGGCGTGGTGTCTTTTGCTATGCATATCTATTCACATTTTTGTTGTGGCAACGAATAACGTTGGGACACTACTGATCCTATCTCACCTCTAGTTTCTTGTTTTGGTTTCTTCCCTGTTTAACAAGAGCATATCACTACTCCTTACCTGTGGGCACTATGCCTATCATTTTAGTGGTTGGTTTTCATGGCTATTGTGCTCGCACCCTGGTCACTGCTCTGTGAGTATTAATGTGTATTTTTGTGAAGGATTAAACCTTCCATGCTCCTTCTGGCCAAACCCTCAAATTGTTGGCCACTTGCTTCTACCACCTTACTATCCACTATTGTGTACTGAACCTTGTGCATTGGAAATTATCGTAAAAGATGGCCAAACCAGAATTAAGGAAAGGCACTGTTCGTGCTCCTTTTGGTCACGTGTTTGATTGATTATTTGCTGTGCAAAATAGGAAGAATGTTAACCCTACTCATTTGTCTAATAATACAGTCTGTCCTGTGGAGATATTGGGGTGATGATAGCATTGCAAAACATTTTTTAAGGGATACGACATATTGTGTTTGATTTTGTATGAAAGGAATACCTCTGTGGGTAAATTATATATGCATTGAATAAGTTTGTGATCCTGAATGAAAAGGATTTTAGTAGCGTTGTTAATTGAAGTTTTAATTTTGAATTATGTTATGTGAAGAGATCCTTTTTGTGGCCACTTCGTGGAACCCTATGGAAATTTTAATGTACTGGTGGAATCACAGTGTGTCCATTCCTCAATTGTTGGTTGTGTTTATTTCAATGATTGTTACGATGTTGCTCCCTCCTTGGCCCTGGTGCGTACAAGCTATGTTACTATTGTTGAATGTTTATTGAGAAAAGGGGTATGGAATGATTCCTGTGCAATTCAAAGTCTAGATGCAAATGAACAACATGAAGTGAAAATATCAGTTCTGGAATTTTGGAAACAAAGTGTTGAAATTCAATTTTGAAATAGTGGAAAAGTTTAAATTTTGATGCTAGAAATGACATTGATT
>ML849295.1:38356-51598 GCA_009831015.1 Picea engelmannii
AAGGGAGAAGAAAGCCGAGGAGGTTAAATTCAAGATCCAGTCTACCCAGGTTTGGTTAAAGCCAAAAGCTAAAAGCATTGCTCGTATGTAATCCCAGCTTAATTTGTCAAAGGCCTTAGAAAGGTCCAATTTGAGGAGCATACTTGGGGTTTTGGTTTTTTGCAATGAGTGGATGACTTCATGGGCCAAAATGATGTTGTCCAGGATCTGCCTTCCCTCTACATAACCAGACTGTTCTGGGGAGATGATTGTTGGTAAGATCAGCTTAAGTCTTCGAGCGATTACCTTTGTGAGGAGTTTGTAGATTACATTGCAAAGGGCAATAGGACGGAATTGCCTGGCGTGCTGTACCTGTCCTTCTTTGGGGACTAAGGTGAGAAAAGTGGCATTGAATGCCTGAAGGATTTTCCCTGTGACTCTTGAATCCTCCAAGATTTCCCAAACCTCAGTTCTGATCATTGGCTAGCAGTGGTGGAAGAAGTCACTTGTAAAGCCATCCGGGCCTGGAGCTTTGCATTTGGGGGTTTCCTGCATCGCTTGATCCACCTCCTTGATGGTGAAGGGCCGTAGAAGGGCAGCGTTTTGCTCCTGAGTTACAAGTGAGGGTACATGCCTTGTAATTTTGTTGATTGCTACTTGTCTATCTTGGATGGGCTCGGTAAGGAGGTTATGAAAGTAATCTACCAATTGTGTTTCCAGTTCAGTATGAGAGTGAAGGGTTTCACCTTCCTCTGAGATGAGATGAGTGATTTTGTTGGCGTGCCTTCTCTGGATGACTGTGCGATGGAAGAACTTGGTATTGCGCTCCCGTGCTTTGAGCCACTGAATGCGCGACTTCTGTTTCCACAATATTTCTTCCTGTTTGTTCCGTTCTTCAAGCTGTTGGGCAACTTTGAGTTCTTGTGCTTTCAACTCCTCTGTCATTCCCTGTTCCCTGATTAGGTGCTGTATCTCAGTCATTTGCCTTGAGAGCTGATGTTGGGAGTCAAAGATGTTGCCAAAGGTTTGTTTGTTCCAGAGTTTAAGAATTTGCTTAAGATTCTTAAGTTTTTGCTGGAAACGAAACATTTTGGAGCCTTGAGGGATCGCGGCCTGCTGCCACCAGTCGTGGATGTTTGCCTGGAAGTCGGGGTGGTCTAGCCAAAACTGTTCGAAACGGAAGGGTTTCTTCCCGGGGGTGGCTGAGATGTCCATCCATAATTGTATGGGCCAGTGATCTGATCCTGGGAGGTTCAGGACAGTGGCTTCCATTGCCCTTCCATCCAACATTAGAGGTTCTGTTAGGAGAAAATGATCCATCTTGCAGGCGATTTGGTGTGCTCCCGTTCGTCTGTTTGTCCAGGTATGAGTACCATTGCTAGTTTCCAGGTCAACTAGACGAAGGTCTTCTATTAGATGGTTGAAGCTGCAGGAGTCTTGATCTAGTCTACGGGATCCTCCTTTTTTCTCCTCCAGGCTACGGATGATATTGAAATCCCCGCCAAGAATCCACTTATCATGGTGCAGTAAGCTAGATATATAATCAAGGCTTCTAAGAAACACTTGTTTGTCTCTTGGACTAGGCGGCCCATATACGCTGGTGAGATGCCCGGGCTTATTGGATCCGATGAGTCTATATTCTGTTGTAATAGACCATCTTGTAGTGAAGAAGTTTTCCAGTAACACTATATTGGGGTTCCAGAGGATGGATACTCCTCCAGCTGTTCCTGTGGCATCAATCGAGACTGCTCTCCCCAGTTTCCAGCAGTAGGGAAGTAGCCGATTGAGGTCTTCTGAGGTGCATTTTGTTTCTTGCAGCAGCACGATATCCGGGATTTCTGCGATAATCAGTTCTCGTAGCAGTTTCTGCTTGCTACGTCCATTGAGTCCCCTAATGTTCCATGAGATGATCTTCATGAGGACGGGGGAGGGGGGAGAGGAAGGAAACTGTCTGAGATCAGGTGGACCTGACCAGAATTTACCATGTAGTTTCCTATTTCCTGTATGAGCTTATTGGTGGACTTTCTGCCCCGTTTCTTTTCATCTTTTTGGCTCTTGCTTGGGGTTTTTTCTTGGCTACCTTGGATTCCCGGTGCTTTATTGGCTCGGGCTGAAGATCCTGCAGAGGAGTTGAGAAATACCTTGTGTACCTTCCTCAATTGATCCCGAGGTATGGTGTATAGTTTCTGGTGCCGGTAAGCGTGTTCCAGATGCTCTAGATCCACTCCTGCAAGATCAGGTTCCTCCATCTCCATATCCTCGTCTCCATCCTCGATTCCCTGCGGATCTGGTGTTGCCTGTGTCGAACCTGTGGGGGTAGGTATTGCTTCCGCAGTTTTTGGGGGATGTGCAAGGCGATGGTTCTCGGTCTGGGGATCATCAGGGGTAGGTGAAGTGGTCATTGTTGCAGAAGGTGTCGGGCATTTTGGTTGATCTTGCAAAATGGCAAATTTATTACTAGTGGAGGGGTCTTTGCTTACCTGGGGAAGCTGCTTGCGTCCGCCTTGCCGCCTTCTGCCCGTTGGTTGTACGAATCCTTCCTGGTCCTTGCCGCTTGCTGGAGTAGCATCTTTATGGATCGCATTAAGAGGGCATTCCCTGAAGAGGTGACCATGTTTGTGGCACTTCCTACAGCAAAAGGGGATGTGTTCATAGTCTATGGTCTGGGACCAATCTTCATCGTGATATTCCAGAGTGATGGAGCCTGGGAGCGGCTTGGCTATATTCATGTAGACACATATTCTTGCATAAGATGTATAGCGCCGCTGTTTTGTAGCTTCAGAGGATTTGACATAAATACCTATGGTGTTGCCTATTCCGTCTAGGACCTCTTCTAGCCAAAATTCCTGGGGGAGAGAGTATAGTCTGATCCATACCGGTGCATGGGCAAAGTCTTCCTTTTCGGGGTTGAACTTTTCTGTCCAGTATCTGAGGAATAGACCCGCCGAGTTGTAGAAATATTGCCCTCCATCAAAGACGCGGTTGCGATCCTCGAGGTTGTGGAAGATGATTGTAAAAAAGCCCTTCGAACCCAGCTGGAGATCATAATGGCCTTTTGGCTTCCACCAATACTGTATCCATTTAATCAGGTCACGCTCAGAGGGCCAAAGCCCTAAAAATTTCCCCACCAGGGCGTTGTCTCTCATGTATTGTTTCTGCTCCTCTATACGCGGTGAGCTGACCACATATTTTGGTGCTTGTAGTGCCTGCGGAATGCATTTTCCGGGCATCCACGGAGCTGAGGCTTTTGCATAGTTCTTTTCCTTGGCTGGATCGGCATCCATGTCCTTGTCCTAAAAGGTTCCTTCATCCATTAGCTGAGCACCCAAGTCTGGAGGTGTTTCGAAGGTGGGGCGCTTGATTCCGGCTCCATTGCTTTCATTGGCAACAGCGTGGCTATAGGAGATGCCGATCGACACTCCCTCCCTGTGGTGCAGGGGCCCCTGCGGGGCAGACATCGTTCGACCTCAGTTCGCAGCGGCGGTGAGTGCGCAAACCCTAATCGCAGAGCTTCTAGAGGCAAGTTTCTAGTGGAGCAATTTCCACTGCCTTCCGGAATCTGGTTGATGTGGTGGATGTCATGTGGAAATATGTGACCATTTGTGGTGGTGAGAGTGGTTTCCAACTGTGCAAAAGGGTACTGCTGGTCATGTAGTCTCTCGACACTCCATATCTGAACCTGATGGATTCAAGATATAATCTCCTTAGTTATCAACACAATGGGGATAATGCAATGCACTGATATGTATATATTTTAATTAATTATTTTTTTACAAATTTTCAATTAATCATCTCAAAATCAAATATTTGTTACAATAATATTGATTTTTATATTTTTGTTATTTAATTTTGATATAATGATTGCATTAATGTGTTATCCAACGGATTACACCTCTATTATGTGTAACAATGTAAATTATCTATATATTAATTAATCAACAACACAACATTTTACAACATTTGACAATGCAATAAAATAATAAACCCATTTTATTATATATGAATAAGTGACCCATTGTCATACAAAATGGGACAACGTAAAGGTCCACAATAATCAAAATGGAACCAATATTTAATTGTTACACTTATTGGCAACATTTCCTCATGCAATTGGGACAATATGTCGTGTGCATTAAACAAAATCCCTGATTTTCATAGGCATATTCCAAAACATATAACTTGCAGTAACATTCAATTATGTTGATTGTCATTCAACATCACTTGAATTGTTATCATCGCTTGATCTGCATGCATGCCTAATTTATTCATCACTTGTAAGAGATATTGTACCTTATTTATTTAACCTAATGTTGATTGATCGATTTTTTTTTGATGTTCCACCTCTTCATGTTTTAGCTACAAACATTGAAATAAAGTGTATAATATATATATATATATATATATATATATATATGATTGCGTAAATAGAAAAGTGTACCATGGCAACCACTGTATCATAAACAATACACATTATTTTTTTGAAGCCATGCTTCATGTTGTCTTTGAAAATCTCTTTTGTTGGATGCACTCCATACTTTGTTTCCTACATGTTTAATACACAATGAAAAAACACAATCGATATAATTAATATAAATGTTTCTTCTTGTTCCAATAATTATAAAATAAGAGAATTTAAACAACAAAGCTACTTAGAAATGGTTCAATTAAACTTTGATAAGTTCCAACGTATATTCACAACCCATACTTAACCCAATGTCTATCAATTCTTCAGTTGGCTCTTCTTTGTATGCTAGCACCTATTAGAAGACATCCATGGATGAATGTAAATTAATTATTTAAATATAAATATCATAACAACGATGAAATTTTAAGTGAGATTGAAAAAGTAAGTACTCACAAACTTTGTGATCAACCTTTTTATTTCTTGTCATCTTGTCTTATGTGTTGAATGAATTTCATTTTTTTTTTATATTTTCTACAAAAAAACCAATTGAAAATTAATATTTCTTGTTATAATTAAATTCGATGTACATAAAATAATAAATGAATTATTGCATACCTCTTACACACATTGTGTTGAAATATTGTAACTGCAAAGAGTATTCTATTTATCATTGAGTTATTATTAATTAGATCATCCCCTTTTTTGGATTGATCATGTCAGGCTTTGTAAATCACCAAATCTACTTTTGTGGATTGGTCAAACCCTAATTATATCATGCTAATTAAGAAGTCGTCCCACGGGCCTAATTAAAGTGGTTTTAGCCACTAAGTGAAGAGGTCAGTCCTACCTAGTGAAGAGACACCTCTCTAGCGCCAACCGGCCAGTATAAATAAGCGAGACCAACACCTCATCAACTCACTCACTCAACTCACTCATCTAGTGCACAAGTTTGAAGGAAGCTTCAGTTGCTAGTTGCTGGAAGAAGGAAGAGAGGCACATTGCTCAGTGTTGGATATTCTCTAGTGTTTTGGTTTATTGTCTTGGCATTGCATTGACTATCTATATTAAGGAAGTTTTTGCTAGGTTTTCTCCCCTATGAGGGTTTCCTAGGATAAATGTTGTGTATCTTATGATTGTGTTTCTCTTAGTGATCCTACATATGTCATTATTGTCTAGTAAATTGAAAATAAACTTAATAGATGCTCTAAAATTAACATGGTTTCAGAGCTAAGCTGAAGAGAGCACCTTTCACTGGATAAGAAAAAAAGTCATTGTTGTTGTACAAGAAAATTAGGACTTTTTGTTGAAGAGGAATTTCATCTTAAAAACTTCTAGGGAAGTGTGCCCTAGCCCAATGAACTCATTAGCAGCTTGAGCGCACTTTTTCAGTGGATAGAACTCCCAGAAAGTAAAACCCTAGTTTTCATTGGTACCAACAAACCAAAAAACCAGGAAACCAGAACCAGTACCAGAAGTACTAGTCCAGATTTGTGCAAGCTCATTTTCAATAGGTAAACGTTGGATTTTCATAAAACTGAGTGCATCAGGATACTTGCCTCAACCAAGATCTAAATTCTGAGCACTTTCATTTTTTAGTCATTTTCCCAGCTCCAGGCCAAAATGTATGCAAGCACCAAGGTTGTTGACAAGTTAGAAGGTGTGGATAACTTCTATTCCTGGAAGTATAGGATCGCACTCATTCTTGAAGAGAATGACCTATCAATATTCATAAAAAAAAATGTACCAGAACTCGCAGATGCTACAACTAAAACAAAGTACCAGAAGGACATGGTTAGGGCCAAAAGAATCATTGTAGTCTATATCAAAGATCACTTGATCCCTCAAGTGGAATCTAAGAATACCCCAAAAGAAATGTTTGATTCCCTAATGAGGTTGTATGAAGGAAGAAACATTAACCGAAAGATCAACTTGAGAACTCAACTCAAGAATACAAAGATGTAGAAAGGAGAAACAATTCATGAATATTTCTCTAGAATCTCTCAATTCAAGGAAAAACTAGAAGCAATTGGAGATACCCTAGATGAATATGAATTAATAATTATAGCTCTTAATGGTCTCACAAGACCTTGGGATTCATTCATCCAAACCATTTTTTCTAGAAAGGAGAAACTACAATTTGATAGTCCTTGTGAAGAATGTGTTCAAGAAGAAGCAAGAGCAACTAATCAAGAAACAATACTATTAAGGGATGAAGATCAAGCTCTAGCTGCTCATACTAAAGGAGGAAATAGAAGGTATCACTTCAATAAGGAGACCCACCCACATAAGGAGTCTCACTCCCAAAATAAATTCATCCATAAAGAATCTCACTCTCCAAGGAGATTCCGAAAGTTTCAGAAAGGTCAAAGAAGAGAAAATGATTTCTCATCCTATCAATGTTACCATTGTAACAATATGGGACATATTTCTAAGAATTTTCCAGCTAGAAGAGAAGAACACAAGAATAGAAACAAAATGAACCATGCCCACATAGTTGAAGATGAAGACCTACCCACAAAGATGATTAAAGAAAAGATCGAAGACTATGTCTTAATCTCTACCCTCTCAGGATCAATGTCACCTGGTGAAGATAATTGACTCATAGATAGTGGTGCTTCCAAGCACATGATAGGTCAGAGAGATATTCCCTCTAGCCTTACAAAAAAAGAACTTTCCCCAGAAAGTTACACTTGGAGATGATTACCAGTACCCTATTAAAGGAGTGGGAGAGTCCAATTACAATCTTGATTCAAGGACCCCAATGAAGATGAATGATGTACTATATGTACCAAGTTTTACGAATAATTTACTTTCTATCTCAACTTTAGATAAGAAAGGTTTCAGGGTTGCATTCATAGATGGAGAAGTTCTTATGTGGCCTAAAGGAACAACCATAAAAGATGCAATTGTTATTGTAACATAAGAAGTTGTCATGTACAAATTAAAAGGTCACTCTGATGTAGCCTTGATTAACTCCTCCGAGAGTCTGTGTTAACTTTGTCATAGAAGGATAGATCACATCAACTACAAGGCCTTACCATATGTGAGCAAGGAAGTTACACGTCTACCAAATTTCAAGGTTGACCATGAAGGTGTGTGCAAGGGATGTGCACAAGGAAAGAACATCAATAATCCTTTCCCAAAGAGCGACAGTAAAGCAGAAGGAGTCTTGGAACTCATTCACTCAGATGTATGTGGCCCAATGCCATCCATCTCTCTTAGTGGATATGTATACTATGTGTCATTTATTGATGACTATTCTCGCAAGAATTGGGTTTACTTCTTGAAATCAAAAGATGAAGTGTTTGGAAAATTCAAGGAATTCATAGCCTTGATAGAGAATCTCTCAGAAAGAAAAATCAAGATTATCAGGTCAGATAATGGAAGAAAATACACCTCAAAAGAGTTTGTAAGATTTTGTAAAGATGTCGGGATTAAGAGGGAGCTCACCACTCCCTACAATCCTCAACAAAATGGTGTAGCAGAAAGAAAGAACAAAACTATAATGGAAGCAATGAAGACTATGATCAATGATCAAGATCTTCCAATGCACTTATGGGAAAAAGAAACAAGAACAACATTGAATGTACAAAATAGATTATCCCATAGTGCACTTGGGTTCAAAACCCCCGAAGAAATGTTCTCAAGAAAGAATCCATAAGTAATCCATCTCAAGATATTTGTCTGTCCAATGTTTGTACACATTCCAAAAGAAAAAAAAACCAAGCTGGACCCTTTAGGAAAGAAGGGAATATTTGTTGGATATTGTGAGGTCTCTAAGACCTTCAGAATTTACATTCTAGGTTACCATCATATTGAGATCAACAGAGATGTAACCTTTGATGAATATGCAACACTCAAGAAATCAAGGAGATTCCATCTTGAGGAAGTATATGAAGAAGAACCTTTAGCTCCTAGAGTTGCAGAACCAGTGAGGGAAGTCACAGTTTTCCCTGATGATGAGATTCATGAAGATCATGATATGATTGAATCTCAAGAACCTCCCTAGATGATGATATCTCACAAGAGAAATCCAGCATGGGAAAGATAAATTATTCAATATGGAGAGAAGTATGGTGCCCTTGAAGGAACCATGAGACAAGTTAAGAAACCTAATCCATTCTCCAATTATATGGATTTGAAGTGTGATATCATAGAGAAGGAGCCTACTTGCTTTGAAGAAGCCATTTAGAGGAAAGAATGGGCAGATGCCATGAAAGAATAATACCAATCCATTATAAAGAATGATGTGTGAGAAATATTTCCCAGCCCGAAGAGAAAATACATGGTATCTTCCAAATGGTTATACACGATAAAAATGTTGGATTTTCAATGAGCTATGGCTCATGTATTCTCTTTAAATTTTTTGTTTAACTATTACTTGAACCATAAATACCGCAAAAAAACAAGATCACAAGAAGACTAACCATGCACAAGAACACAAGAAGTACCCTAGGAAACCCTTCTCAACAAGGGAAGAAAACCCAACCAATCCTTTGCTATATTCCTCAAGAGAAATACCTCCCACACCATCACCAAACCTAGCACATAAGAGGGTACTGTAATTTTCATAATTTCAGACCACAACTTCTGAAATCAAGAGATGGCACAATCTTAAGTGTGTTTCCTCAATGGGGATTCATGTTTATTTATATAAGACTTGTCACATCAAATGATATGTCTATTGGCACAATAGGACCGACCTCAATAACTCAAAATATAATTAATAATTTCCATATTAATTATCTTTTACATTAAGGTGGGGTCGACCTGTATGCTTTACATAAAAAATAGGGTTATAGGTAAGTCTGACTCTTGAATAATATAGTAAGGGATCTCATACACTCACTAGTGCTCGAACACTAGGGGCACATCCATATGTGCTTAGCCACAAGGATGTCTCTCTATCTCACTACGTCTCACAGGATAACCACACTCACTAGTACTCAACCACTAGGATCACGTTCACCTATGCTCATCCACAGACATGTCCAACTCAACAGATCTTCTTTCCCACTGCATTACACAGGAGATTCATCTGGAGTTCATCATCTCAACTCTATCCTTAGAGGAGGTTAATACATCATTTTCATATCTGTCTCATAACGATTCACTCAACTCATGGGAATTCACACGTTCACCTTGTGCTCAACCACATTCACGTCCAACTCAGTAGATCTTATTTCTCACTGCGTTACACAGGAGAATCATATGGAGTTCTTCTCGACTCTCTATAAGGAGGAGGCCATCACTACGTTCCATTCATGTCTCAGATAGGAACCATAAACCCATCTCATGGGCTCTCTCTTAGGTTTGTGTCCTGGAGGATGTCTCACACAGATGTAATCATCAACACTCCCTCTTAGCTAGGGAGGAATTCTCCATCAAGCCAAGTATCACACGAAAGTACTCAAACTTTTTCTTGGTTGTAGTCATCAACACTCCCTCTCAACTAGGGAGGTATTCTTCACCAAGAAAATTTGGTGAAGATGTCTGCAATCTGCTCATGTGTAGGAAGGTACAACATGTGTATTGCTTTCCTCTGCATCATGTCTCTGAAAGTGATATTTTATCTTAATGTGTTTCAATCTATCATAAAACACAGGGTTCTTAGAGAGCTTCAAACAACTCTGGTTATCACAAGTAATAATAGGATCGATCTCATGAGATATCTGTCAGAAGTCACACTTCCACACTCAATGCTATATAATCTGCTTCTATGGTACTCAAGGCCACAAAGCTTTATTTCCTACTGCAATAGGAAACCATGGTAAACTCCAAGGTAAAAACAACAACTAGATGTGCTCTTCTGGTCCACTATACTCTTTTCTCAACCTGTATCGACATATCCTTGCAAACTCAAGTTCACACTAGAGGCATATCTCAGGCCATATCCAATTGTGCCTCGTATATATATCTCAATACATTCTTTATTGTTATCCAGTTATCCTGTCTCGGCTGACTCATGGATTGACTAAGCACATTTTCTGCATAGCATATATCAGGTCTGGAGTTAACTAGATACATCAATGATCCAATCAATTGTCGGTACACATGTGGATCAATATCGTCTGAATCATCATCATTTATTTTTCGTCAAATCCACCACCATCGGTGTAGACATGGATTTGCATTCTGTCATATTGAACTTCTTTAATATCTCCACTGTATATTTTCCTTGACTTAGGAAAAGTCTCATTGGTCCTCTGTCATGCTTCTTGTCCCAAGAAGTAGTGCGTCATACTTAGATCCTTCATCTCGAAATCAAAAGTTAAAGCTTTCTTGTAACAACACAACTTCTTGAATAAGTCATCAAAATCAGGTTCTCGTCACCAACAATGTAATAGTATAGGTTTAAATCAACAACACTCTTGTTGAAACCCAAACTTCATCAAGAATCCATCTATCTGATGTATTTTCCAACTCATGGATGGTAGTACAGATGGGAGTGCATCGGGCTACTGGATCGATATGTCTCATCATAGTTCACTCCCTCTGCTTGTGAGAGTCCTTTGACTACAAATCTCATTTTTGTATTTCTCAGCACTTCCATCAGTTGCATGTATTTCTTCCTCTTGCAGAGTTTGTCAAGCCCTGAAAGGCCTTTTATGGCCTACTATAAATTCCCTGGGAATATCAACTGGAACAACTGGATCAACTGTATCAATGGATGTCTCCCTATGAACTACTGAGGGGGAGAAGGTATTTGTCTTTTCCTTCTTCTCAAATAGTTTTGAATCTCTCTGATGTATTTGAAGGAAAAAACATCTTCCTTTGTTGTTGACCTCCCTGGAACAAGGAAACAAACGAAAGGAAACATGACAAGAATATATCTTAGAGGAGATTCATGAGTACATCTCTAGAATCAAAACAATTTAAGGATTGTTGTCACAGCTACAACGCCTACTTTTAATGTAGCATGATAATTAAAAAAATCAAACATGGAGTCTTCACTTCCAGTGTGTTGTTCTTCTGAATGCATTGAGACTTCTTTGGGTCCATGATTGCACCAAGGGTTCTTTCCTCCTGCAAGTACCCTTATGACAATGATGCAAATAATACATATATACAAGTGCATACCTGAGAGTGTACACCAATGGAGGTTCTTCTTGTTTGTCAATGTTATGATGAGCAATGAGATTCCTTGCTTGTTTGTCTTGTAGCCACCACTAAACACTCATGATTAGAGTCAACTTCAACGACATGAAGAGCCCAGTTGCAAATCCATTCCATCTTCCTTGAAATCTCATGATCACCTCCACTTAAAGATGTTGCAATAAATGATGGATGAGGAGCTATCAATATGCCAGATGCTGCAAAAAGGGTAGTTCTTCTAACATATGCTTCTGGGTGATTAGATATCTCTCAAGAATTCAACATATCTAGAAGAGCAGGAGCTAATGCCGATGCTTTTGGATGCAATGACATACACTCCATACACACTCCTAGCATGGATATGAGTTTTCCAAGAACCACGAAGTCTCTTCCAAGATATTATACACTGTGTCTCCGCTTGTCATATCCATGCATGACAGGAAGCACGAAAGCTTCATCATAAGGAGGGAATCTATTCTTTGACCACCTCTTCAACCTGATTTAATTGTTTTTCTTTAGGTTGCAATGAATGGTGTCCCCATATTCTAGATTTCCCCAGTTTCTTATCTCCAGAACTTGAGGGTAGTTCAATTAGACCAACTTACCACTGTTCTTGAATCATAAACTTTCCTCCAAGGTCCAATTCCTGGCGGTGATATCTTACTAGAAGGTAAGTACTATGGGTTGCTGCTAAATTCAAAGGCCAACTCTGTAATGACAAATTCTACTCCCCTTTCGCTATAATTTGATCTGTTCATGTCTCTACTGTTGGAAATCTCATGTGTTGCATCTGCCATCTCATCAAGTGAAAAAAAAGGGGTTGAATGACATCTACATTTGGTGAATACAGTTCTTTTGTAAGTACATCCACAGACTTCAAAGGACATGACACAAGAACAATAACAAGTGAGCGATGTCTCTTCTCTTATGTGGGTTCTTCTTTTCCTTCAACAATTATAGAACTACATCGACCATGGACAAGTGCTCTGACAAGGTCAACTGTAAGCATGTTGAGTTTGTTTGGAATTGTTCTCACAATATTTTCAATCACACAAGACTTGTGGCAGCCTCAATATTCACTTTAGAAGGGTCCAACCTTTTTCTCATTGCAGTGGCAGGTTTTTTTTTTTTAAGGTTGTTGTTGTATTTCCCGCGACAGTCTTTAGAGTCCTGCGACCACCTTAATTGGACAGTCGACCCTTCTCTTAGACTCCAACCTCCTCTCCCATACACCTTGGTTGATGTTAAAGGGTTTCTCCTTAGCCGTGGTTTATGGCTAAGCTTTTTCTCAAGCCTGTGACCATTTTATGAGGACAACCATCCTTCCTTACAGTGCTTGGCCTAGGCTAGCAGCCTGCGACCACCTTTAGGACTTTTCAACAGATTTTTTTTTGAGAGGGTCCGACCCTTCCCTTGGGTCGATGGTGGGGTATTTTCACCCCAAAAATTTAAAATAAAGACCAGACCCATCTACCCCATAATTGTTAATAGGGGTCCAACCTCATCATCTACCACAAAATTTTCAAGGAGAGGTCAGACCCTCTTCTCTTCACACGTACAACAGAGTTTTGTTAGACCTTTCCTTCAATTTTAATGTGCAATTGTCTTCTTCAAGACTGCTCTGATATCATGTTGGATTTTCAATAAGCTATGGCTCATGTATTCTCTTTAAATTTTCAATTTAACTATTACTTGAACCATAACTACTGCAACAAACCAAGATCACAAGAAGAATAACCATGCACAAGAAAAAAAGAAGTATC
>ML849296.1:19077-32942 GCA_009831015.1 Picea engelmannii
TCAGTAGATCAGATCTCATGATGACAGAAGAAGTGCCACATGGATATGTTCCAGTTTTCCAACAATGATATACTCTATTTGTTCAGAGCTACATGAAGCCTTCACAGAAAACCAGTGTTCCAGACTAAAGTACATTTGAAATCAAGCATTACATTATCTGTGATGAAGTCCAGAAAGGAGAAAGTGGTTCTCCAATATATATCTCCACAAATGAGCAGATAAGCAGACATTTTGGTAAAGCTTCTGTCCAAGATGAAAGAGTTTGCGTACTCAAGTTGGAGCTCGTGGAGACGACTTCCTTATTGAAAAAGGAAGAGATGACTCCCAGGTTGGGAGGGAGCACTGAAAATATTATTGAGGACATTCATTTTCAAGATTGAAAAATAGTCCAGCTTGGACAAGATGTTTTCTTGTTCAGAAAGTGGATTGAGATATCTGACGGACAGCGATTTCCCATTGTGGTTAACATGGGAAATGATCCAGATTGCTGATGTACCATAGACAACGACTTCCCATTGTGGTTAACATGGGGAGTGGTCTAGGGCAGTCTCTCTTCTTAAGGGTTACTGAAGAAGACTAGCCCGCCTCGCCATACAACAATTTCTCATTGTGGTTAACATGAGGAATGGTTCGTTTTGGAGGTTGGTACAGGACAATATTTTCCTCTTGTGGTTAACAGAGGAAATGGTCCGAACAGTCGTTCCTTAGGGTTTATACATTCTCTCCAGGGTGCACTTTGATTAGTGTAGGAGGAATGGCCCAGGGTGGGGAATGGTCCAGGCTCAACAATCAAGGACAAACATTCCTTAGGGTTTATACATTCTCTCCAGGGTGCACTTTGATCAGTGTAGGAGGAATGGCCCAGGGTGGGGAATGGTCCAGGCTCAGAAATCAAGGATAGACATTCCTTAGGGTTTATACATTCTCTCTAGGGTACACTTTGATTAGTGTAGGAAGAATGGCCCAGGGTGGGGAATGGTCCAGGTTCAGAAGACAGGATAGTTATTCTTCCTTGCTTGTGAAGAATAGTCCAGATATCTCATTGTTCTACTCTGAGGGCAGATATTCTTTCAAATCTCACAGATGTGAGTAAAAGATTGGCCCAGATGATTCAGTTTATATCATAACATTGTTTCTGTGCAAATTGATATCAAATGATTGTTATGAAGACTATATGACAATAGATGTATACTACTGTGGTGGATGTGTTCCATTGTTCGTGACTATACGTTGTTGATCAAGTACTTGTGTGTTACTTGGTGTGGTAGTGTACCACTGGATTGTAGTTATGTACTACTATGGATAGATACAGTTGTGTTCTATTTTGTTTCGATTGCCTTGAAGACTATCAACAGTATTGGAAATGATTATCAGTTAGATGGATAATCAAAGGACAGAGATTTCCCAGACGAAAAATGGTTCGGAGCATTTACTCTTCTAGATTAGAAGAATGGCTCTTGTATCACTCTATGGAGTGAGCATTATGTCTGATTACTCAGATAGAGTATGGTTTCGAGATATGATGCAGCTGATGACACTGATGATGATGATGGTGCTCATGATCTAGTCTATACAACTATGTTGATGCTACCGGGTAAATGGTATGTTTTTGTGCTCAAGACCATTACCTGTAATACCTCCCTAGCTAGGAGGGAGTGTTGATATTATGGTAGTTGCGGGAGGTATTTATCTCCACGTGTAAACCTGACGAGGATAGAATACTCCGAGATTCAAGAAGAAACCCTAATGAGTTGGTTAATAACCCTAGAAGATTTGTCGGCTCAAGAAGATAAATTATATTAGGTTATTAGCCTCCAAGAGAAGAAGTCAGCCAGAAATAATAATATATATTGAACAGACAGATACCCAGAATGAGAAGTCGACCCAGGCAGTTAGCCAGAATTAGTATAAATACAGGAGGCCAGTTCTCATTCTGGCAGACAGTCTCATAATTGCAGAGCATCACTTGTGCACACTGCAGTTGCCTAGTTCTTACGCAGGTTTGGAGGAGAGTTATCGTTGCAATTGTTGCAACTAGCAGTTACGCTTGGACTATCTCTTGGTTCGGGTTTGGACTATCTGATCAGCTCTTGTTGGTGCACTATCCTTGGGGAAAGGTGCGCTACTCTTTGTTTGGCTATCTAGCCTAGGGTTTGCTTCCGAAGTGATTCTCTGTCAAAGTTAAGGTGCTCGGAGGGTGGCTTCAGCCTATGGTTGGGTGACAATAGAGATATTGTCAATGGTAAAACAAGCACATCCATTATATCCTAACAATAGGAACCTATTCTTCAGAAGAATCTGTGCCATGGTGCCTCCCATGGAACAAGCCAGAGGTTCGAGAGGGTCGCCATGTGTCGCAAGAGATGGCTAAATAAAAGCATTGGAGACTTGAATTAACCACTAAACCACAACCGACCATGCAATGATACCTTATTCATACATAGTTTACTAATTTCGATGGAGTTTTATCACAGTAACAGAAACAAAGGCAAAGCAGTCCAAAAATGTGAGGAAGTGTCAGAATGGGAATATGCAAACAGATTAATGAAATTGCACTGCGTGGTAGAGAAAAGGCTAGCCACGTGAAGTAAATACAATATTATTATCTCTCACATTAGCTCATGAAACGGTTTCCTGGCAAGAAAAATTGGTTCGGATTCTGTCACCAGACAAGAACCTATTCTTCAAAAGAATCCCGATGCCGTGGCGCGTCTCATGGAACAAGCCAAAAGGCCGAGAGGGTCCCCCTGTGTTGCAAAAGAGGACCAGATAAGGGCACCAGAGACTCGAATTAACCACTGAACCAAATCCGGTCATATAACGATACCTTATTCATATACAGTTTACTAATTTCGCCGAAGTTTTTATCACAAAAAACAGAATGGCAAAGCAGTCCAGAAATAATGGCAAAGCAAGAACTAAGAAACGAATCATACCCTTCCTGGACGAACAGACTTGGCTGAATTAGCGATCGTAGACTTCTTCATTGTAAATCTCTATAACCCTAACCTTCAAAATCCCATCCCCTACTCCTTCCATGATATTGCTATTGAAACTGGGTCTTGATCTGGGCCTGGAGCAGACTATGCATTTCGAACGAGAAGGGATACCACGGGCTATCGAACAACTGTCTCTGGCTTTCTTACATCTCCGGCACCTTCGCTTTGCGAACACAATCCAAACACGGTAAGGGGGGCAGGGTTGGTAACACATATTCGGTTACAACAGCATAGCATTTATTGGAGAACCAAGCATTTCTAAACCATTCTAAGCGTTTGAAACGTATCGATAGATGGCCCCGTGCCAGGGAAGGAGGGCACTGAACAAGCACACTTTTCTTCTCGAGCAGCCTTCCTATATTCAGAAGATAGAGATCAGGCCGCCATCGATTGTTTGTGTGGGGTTTGGTAAGCAATTCCGGACTCCTTGGCAGTACCAAACATGGTATAACTCTTACCAGACCCGTTTCTCCATACATTATGATAGTGCATTTGTCCCCGCTCTTCACTCCTTCCACTCGGCTTTCAATGTTAAGACCGCTGCAGGCCTCCACCGTAAATTTTGAGAGGCAAATTTCGTCGGGTTTGAAATTTTGGTTGGGCAAATTAGGGTTTGGCAAATTTCGTCGGGTTTGAAATTTTGGTTGGGCAAATTAGGGTTTGCCTATATAGCCCAAAATTTATTTTTAAAATTTATATATAAACAATAAAACCCTTAACACACGGATAAAAACAATTCTTTTTTTCCTCCACCCTCTTTATATTTCTTTGTCGTATTTCTTTCATTTGTTCATACTTATTTGCTTAGAGATTATTCATTATTGTTTTAAGGGACCTAAGATCTTCAATGTTGTTTCATCCTCATTCACTTTAATTTGTTCTTTGAAATAGCGTTGTTTAAACCATCCCAGGAAAAAAAACAAAACAAAAAAAGTTTAGGCTACTAGCTTCCAAATCATATCAATTATTAGGTTTAATGTACAAAAAAAACGATCTCCCAACAAATTGGCTAAAGTATGTTCTGATTAAATTCCATTTATTCTTATGTATAAGCAATTTTATGTCAAAACTTATGCCAATTGGGTTTTGTTTAGGTAATTGAGAGGAATGATTGTTTTCCTTCCCACTGAATTTAATTCTAGTAAATGGGATATTAAGATCATACTCTTACTCGTGATACCATCCTTATTCCCCTTAAATAACTTAATATATTCTTCAAAATGTATAAATAAACTTTACTAAGTATATTTAAAAAAAATAAAATCATATTAAATTTATTTATTTATTTAAATTAATTATATACTTAATTTTTAACATTTTCATATATATATATATATATATATATATATATAATCCTCTCAAAATAAATCATCAGAATATATAATCCTCTCAAATAAATCATCATAATATATAATCCTCTCAAATAAATCATCAAAATTGCAAAAATAAAAAATGATACGCCCACTTAAATCATCATGGCATTTTGAGCATATAACTTAATTTTTTATACCGAAGGTGTTTATAAGGGGAGATTCCGCTCGGAGGTTTCGTCGTCTGTCCAAAGTGTATCACAGCTTGACATATGTTACATTAGATCAACTAATCTTTCATTTCCATGTATCTTATCTTTCATCCAAGCGGTGGCTTCCAAGCTTCTTCTTCATCCCATCAACCCTTTTGTTTCCAGCATCGATTCTAGTCCCTATTCATTTTGTTTTTGTCTAGGCTGCATGATTGATTTGTGCATGGAGTTTCATCCTCGCCTCTTCGTTATATTTCCCCTCGTGTTATCTCTAGCCAAGAAACAACGCTCCAGGTCTGTGTGTTGCTAGAGCCATTGGGATTCGATCTCGCATCGGGTGATATGGTTGAGCCAGGCAATAGCTCCAATGCAGTCCTCACAACCTACCGGCAGGCAATGCTCCAGGGCCCGTCTGTAGGCAATTGACTGAGTTTAAGCTTGCTGGCCAAAATTCTTTTTGGCTAGGTTGAATCTAGTGCCAAAGAGGTCGAGTACCTTGTTGTTTGGGTCGATTTCTAAGTGTTGAGCTTAGTATTTTGTGTGTTGGGTCGAGTTCTTTACCACGGGTTGAGTTTTCATTGTTTGGGGTTGAGGTTCTTTACAGTTGGGCCGAGTTGCACTGTTGGACAGAGTTCGAGCTCTTGGGAGGTTGATTTACCTTAGCAGAAACCGAGTATTTCTGGAGGTGGCCAATTTTCCTTGCTCGACGCACTTTTCTTGCAGAGTTCATTGTTGAGAGGGGTCGTATTATGTGTGGGGCCAAGTTTATGGACAACATATTTAATTTGATCATATAAGGATAGCTGTTGTGTAAGGGGATTATTTCTACTTGTTGTTGTAAACCTAAACCGAATCGATGTAGAACCATTGCACACAAACTAGGTTAGAGTCACAATAAAATCAGTTAACAATTGTGGTGTTTTTCTTATTATTTTGGGTACTTTACTTGAGTTATTTTGTGTTCGAACTCATAAAATGTGAGTTTTATTTGGCACATTAAACCCTCTACATTTATCCTAAGTTCTTAATAAACTAACCCATGAATTCAACAACAATCTATAGATGCATTTTGTTGTGGTTGTGAACCTATAGCCTAAGTTTTTTTCGAAAGTCATCACCCAGAAATATGCAAAACTTGTTATAGTAGTAAGGGAAATTTGTGACAGTCGTAGATAGGTCCATTACACACTCCTAATACTTCAGATACTTGCAAAATGACATATATTTGCAATCCACTGAACTTAGTGGAAGTTGCATTTTAATTGATTACTTGTACATGTACATTTAGGATTCATTGTAATGTGTGTCACAAAGGCAAAGGCAAAGGCAAGAGTATCAGAGGCAGAGAATAAAAAAGTAGAGTTTGATCAAACTAGATTGTCACAAATGAAGCTTGCAATAAGTCTATTCAATGTTGTATGTTGCCCTCCATTGACCACAATGACTAGACCAATTATATATGTAAGGTAAATCCAAACGCTTTAGTGGTGGCATGAATGTTATAGAAGGAAATCAATTCGTTCTCATGATTAGTTTATTTCTTTTGTCGTTGCATGTCCAAATCTGTTGATTTACCCAATTTCACACAAAGGTTGTATAGGCTTCATTAGATGCATTAGATGTACCTACAACTGAGAATGAAGATCTAAATCATTGGTCCAAAACATTGACCATTGACTACCCATGGCTAAATCGCTTTAAGTCCTCCCAAAAACAAAATCTCATGGTCTTTAAGAAAAGTAACCACACCAATTCACTTCGGTGTTTCCTTTCCCCTGCTTATGGGTATGCTAGTTATTATAATTCAATAAAGAACTTGCACAAATTAAAAGTAGTGTCATATTCAATCATCATTATAGTAACCTTTCCCTTGGGCATGTGCACTTTTGATGATTTGGAATATAATTAACTAGCAATTGCCCATGTCCGTGCAAACAAATGTCATAAAAATGCAATGCTTTAGCATAGATGTGTACTAGACGATTTTGATAATGTCTATTAGTTTTCTTCCAATAATAATTGATAATCGAGTGCCTATTAAAAAGGGTGTGTCAAAAAGAGGGACCAATATCATGCTAAATCATTAATTCTAGGATCACCCAAACAATGAACAACTTCCATAATTAAAGTCATTATTTTTTAATCCTTGCTAGATGGTTAGAGGGGCTCTAGGCAAGGAAACCTTTTGGCATTTATAGTGACTATGTTGCCATCAGAGAGCTCGTAACTCTTTCCAATTGTATATGTCATGACAATGAGATGGAGCTCTTACTCATTGTCCATCACCATTTATTCTAGTTTCTCCTCCATGGTGCATACTTTATCCCACTTTACAGTCGTCACAAGGTAATAACCATTTTCCATTAGGGTCTTTGCTAGCATCATTGTTAGGTCATTGGCCACCAAATCCAAATGGTAGATGTCATGAGGCAACATGTAGGAAGGCCTCATCCAAGATAGCCAAGAATTCCACCACGCAGTTGGCTCCAAAGACAATCCCTACCACTGAATGTTTAAAGTTCAATCTGATCCATGTGTCCTTGGTCCTGATCTTGTTCTTACCACTAACATTATGCACTCCAATTGATAGAATGTGGGTGAACTATAACTTTGTGTCAACCACCACCCTAGCTTACAAGCAACTAGTAGAGAGCCTTGTTGAGCAAGTCGAGAGGAGGTCTGAGGAGGAGAAGGTTGTCGATTTCTCTCTCTCCCCCATGTTTTACTAACAGTCGAAGAAGAATCTATGGGATTTGAACATAATTTCTCATAATAGTGTGTATTACATGTTGTTGGGTGTGTGTTATATTCTTTGCACGATCAAATCTAGTGTTTGTGTTGCGTTGGGCACACGGGGGGGGTCACAGGGGGGGATGCTAGCACCCCCCCTGTTTGGGAGGTCATGGGGGGGCAAAGCCCTCAGAAAAAAAATGGTGGTTTTTGCGTCTATTTTTAACATTTTTCAGCACACAGTTTTTGTTAATGGTTTTCTAATTTCGATTAAGGAATTAGGGTTGTTGACTAATCCGAGTGAATGGATTAGGGGTTTTGGATGCCACAGGATCCTATATATATATATTATATTGTAAACAATAAGAAAAAAGATGAATAAAGAATTAGAGGTGCCCCTCTAAACAAGTTATTAGTTTCCCAGGTTTGGGTTTCCAGGGTAAAAATCTTTGTGTGACGTGTGTGCATGTGCCATTGTATCTTTTATACTTTTATTAAGAATCCATTTGCAGTAATTAATTGTACAAGGTTAAAATCTACACCTGCAATGTAATCCTAGTCATAGTCCCAAGTGCAGAAACCTATTTGGGTGGAGTTGCACGAGGCCTCGCATATGGGTTTCAGTGGTAATCCCCTCCATGTCAATCCTTGACTCGTGCCCAAATCCACATAGGACATGAATGTTGGGGAGATGCCCAAGTGAATCACATGGTGGCACATTGAATGAGGCATTGTTCTCTATAATGTAAAGTCATGAATGAAGTGGGAGCTCGAGATCAAGCGAGTAGCACATTTGCAAGTGAAGTTCTCATCCTCTGTTACTTTCTTAAAATATAACTTGAGCTAATTTGACAAGATGTAAATGTGAACGTGATTAGTAGAAAGGGATGTGAACTTGAAATGCCTTATTAATATCGCACCCCTTTCATCTAATCACATTCAAATGTACATCTAGTCAAAGAACTCAAGTTCAATTTCTAGAAGGTGGCCAAGGATGAGAGCTTCACGGGGTGAATGTACATCTTGTCAAAGCAACTCGAGTTCAATTTCTAAAAGGTGACAGAGGATGAGAGATTCATTGGGAAATGCACCACTCACTTGATCCTAAGCTCACCTCTTCTCCTACATTTCAACATGAATTTGCCCATTTAGGGAGGTAAGCAATATTTCACATACTTTGCTTCAAATTACTTGTTGGTCCATCACAGAATACATCATTTCTCAACGTTAGTGTTTGTCTCCAAGAATCTCATATTCCTTTAAACAATGGTTTATGCAATGCAAGCCAACACAAAATACATAGTTGCAAACCCAAGTAGAGGATATCAACTCAATAGTCTTAACCTAACCCCATCCAAGCAATGTGTGGTTAGGGTTTTGAAGCTTCAAAAGGAGTGTTAGGATATTTAGACACTCAGGAGTTGGTTAAGATCAACTTGGTCTAACGTATTGTTAGGTAAAAGTGTGTTTCTTAAATATGCATTAGTATGCATTTGTAGTTAGGTAATCTAACAATCATGATATGTTCTCGACATAGAGTGATCTGACAACTCATATTCTCCTCGATCTTAACGACTACATTGATCAGTGGCTCGTTACCCGATTGGTCCACGATCTTTGTTTAAAGAGCATGGAGGGTCATTTGACGATGATCGAATGTGAGAAACTCTCTTGTAATTTTTTTAGTTTGCAGCAATAAATTGCTTCAAGTGGTCGCATTTGTTGGGGCCATGGATGTTTCCCCACAGGGGTTTTACTACGTAAAAACATTGGTGTGTTGATCTTTGATCTGGTTGTGTGAGTGGTTATTGAAGGTGTTCAACCTCTGTTGGAATACTTGTGTTGTCAAACATGGTATAAAAGTGCATTTGAAGACCCACTCTCCTTGTAGATCGAGATCTTGAAGTCGTGTTGTCACATCTCTGGTTTCTACTATTTTTGTACATTTATAGGTTGAGAGGATTGTTCCATTGCATTTGGAGCATTTCTTTCAGCTAAAAACACCTTTTGTTTCACCTGAAAAGGTTTTTGTTTGCCCAAGATACGACCATTTTAGTTAAATCTGGAGGTATAAAGCTTAAACACACCCTTTTAAATTTTTACAAAGATAACATTTTGATTTTATTTCGGCTTTCTGTTTTGTATTTTTGGGTTGTTACTCTTTATTATCTACGTATGCTCTTTGTCCTATGCTTTGTGTAATCTCGGTAAATTAGAAACAGAATGGAAAGGGTTTTCTTGTATGTGTATGCTCTTTGTCTCGTGCTCCGTGCAATTTTGATAAATTAGAAATAGAGGGAAAACTTGCATTTTTCGAGTGTTATCGCACAAATTGTAGGTTGGGAAAAGCCCAACCCAATCCACAAGAGTGAGACAACTATGGGAGTACCTACCCACGGTCACCTTAGATAGATACTCCCCTCGCTTTAGTGATGACAAGTCACCACAAGGGGGGAATCTCGATTACCCTGGGGGGATTGAGGTGGAAAGTGGTAGAATGGCCAATGAAACCCCTATAGGTTAGTTTTGGAGATGGATAAAGGTTTGGATAAGAGGTCTTGTGGTTGATGAATGGTTTCCAAGTGTTGAGTACTTGCACCACAATGTTAGCCTTGCCCAGAACAAGACAATTAATTGAGATACAAGCCAAATAACCAAGGGGACTGTTAGAATATAGAAGATGGTGTGCTCGTTTTACCATTGACGATACCCTCATCACCCAACCATAGGCCGAAGCCCCCCTTCGAGCACCTTAACCTTGACTGAGAATTCCTCCGGAAGCAAACCCTAGGCTAGATAGCCAAACAAAGGGTAGCGCACCTTTCCCCAAGGATAGTGCATCACAAAAATCTGATCAGATAGTCCAAATCCTCGCCAATAGATAGTCCAAGCCAACACTGAAACTAGTTGTTGTTGCAACTGCACCTACAGTCCTCCTCCACACATGCGCGCCAAACTAGAGTTGTAGTGCGCACCAAACTAGGAACTGCAATTCTGAGATGTTGTCAAATGAGAACTGGCGCCCTGTATTTATAGTGGTTTTTCCAGTTTTGTTGGGGCCGACTTCTCCTTTTGGATATGTGTCTGTTCAGTGTATTATTATTATTTCTGGCCGACTTCTTCTCTTGGAGGCTAATAACCTAATATAAATTATCTTCTTGAGCCGACAAGGCTTCTAGGGTTATTAGCCAACTCATTAGGGTTTTCTCTTGCTTTTCGGAGCCTCCTTTTCTCGTCAGGTTCACACGTGGAGGTAAATACCTCCCACAACTACCATAATATTAACACTCCCTCATAGATAGAGAGGTATTTACAGGTAATGGACTTGAGCACAAAACATACCATTTACCCGGTAGCATCAATATAGTCATCTAGACTACCTCATGACTAGATCACGAGCATCACCATCACTATCAGTTGCATCATCTCTCGAAACCATACTTCATCTGAGTAATTAGACATGATGTTGGATAAGTCACTCTCACTATAGAGTGATACAAGGAGAGTAAATGTTTTGAACTGCTTTTCGTCTGGAAAATCTATGTTCTTCTCCAATAAGTTGTTGATAGTCTTCAAGGCAATTAGAACAAGGATAGAACACAATTGTCTCTATTCATAGTAGTACATAACTACAATCCAGTGGTACACTACCACACCAAGTAACACACAAGTACTTGATCAACAATGTATGGTTGCGAACAATGGAACATATCCACCACAGTGGTCCTCCTCTACTGTCATACAGTCTTCATAACAAACATCTGATAACAATTTGCATAGAAATAATGTTATGATATATACTGAATTATTTGGGCCAATCCTTCACTCACGTCTGTGAGTTCTGAAAGAATATTTGCCTCACGAACAGTGGAGCACATCCACCACAGTAGTTTATATCTATTGTCTTCATAACAAACATCTGATAGCAACCTGCACAGAAACAATGTTATGATATAAACTAATTTGTCTGGGCCAATCTTTCACTCACATCTGTGAGCTCTGAAAGAATATCTGCCTCAAAATAGTGAAACATATTCACCACAGTAGTATATCTCTACGGTCTGGAGATAAGTAGTCTCCATAACAATCATCTGATGCCATCCTGCATAGAAAAATATTGTTAAAGATAAACTGAATCATCTGGGCCAATCCTACACTAATTAAAGTGCACCCTGGACAAAATGTATAAACCCTAAGGAATGTCTGAGTCTGGACCACTCCTCACCCTGAGCCATTCCTCCTACACTAATCAAAGTGTGCCCTGGAGAGAATGTATAACCCTAAGGAGTATCTGTCCTGAACCATTCCCCACCCTGGGCCATTCCTCCTACACTAATCAAAGTGCGCCCTGGAGAGAATGTATAACCCTAAGGAATGTCTGTCCCTTATTGCTGAGCCTAGACCATTCCCCACCCTAGGCCATTCCYCCTACACTAATCAAAGTGCACCCTGGAGAGAATGTATAACCCTAAGGAATGTCTGTCYTGTATCAACCTCCAAAACGGACCATTCCTCATGTTAACCACAATGAGAAATCGTTGTCTGGCGAGGCGGGCCAGTCTTCTTGAGTAACCCTCAAGAAGAGAGACTGCCCTAGACCACTCCCCATGTTAACCACAATGGGAAGTCATTGTCTATGATACATCATCAATCAGACTACTTTCCATGTTATCCATAATGGAAAGTCATTGTCCGTCAGAAATCTCAATCCACTTTCCGAACAGGAAAGCATCTGTCCAATCTGAACTATTTTACAAATTTAGAGATGAACGTCTTCAATTATGTTTTCAGTGCTCCCTCCTAACTTGGAGAGTCATTTCTCCCTTTTCCAATAAGAAGGAAGTTGTTTCCACGAGCTCTAGCTTGAGTACGCAAACTCTTTCATCTTGGATAGAAGCTTTTACCAAAATGTATGCTTATCTGCTCATCTGTGGAGATATGTATTGGAGAAATCATTTTCTCCTTTCTGGACTTTATCATGGATAATGTAATGCTTGTACTTTAGTCTGGAACATTGTGAAGGCTTCATGTAGATCTGAACAATAGAGTATATTATAGTTGGAGAACTGGAACATATCCATGTGGCACTTCTTCTATCATCATGAGATCTGATCTAGTAAGTAGTCATCTTAATGTTATAGGAAATCTTCACCATGTTGTGCATTGGAGGTTCTCCACCAAGTTGTCTTCTTCTTATCTGCATACAAGAGTCTCTTTCTGATATGCCTCAAAGTCTTGAGATTGCTCTTCATATGATCTTTATTCAATTTCTTTGGAAAACATTCTTTGCATTCATCTGAAGTAGAACTCCAACTCATGGATGTTGTGGATGATATAATGACTCATGCAGTGATATGTCTGGTGTACTGGAAAAAGTAATCATCATAGTCTTCTCCCTCCATTTGGGAGAACCTCTGGTTCTCGATCTCGCAATGCTTTTATTCATAAGTCTTCTATACATTATTCTTCATCACGACTTCAAGTTCTTCTACTTGATTGCTTTTATTGAGTTCATATCAGGCTGGTAATCTTTTGATTCTTAATATTATGGCCAGTTGTTCTGGATTTTTCTTTCTTTCTTGGAATCTTCATGTCCTTCTTCATGTTTTTCTTTAGCTCTTGGGTCCATGGAGTTTCTTATAGATTCCATGCCCTAGAGATTCCACTTCTTCCTTTCATCATAGGATCACGGATCTGGATGGACAACCAGGAATGCTTTAAGGCTTCTCTTCAAAGAAGTCTTCTTCTGCGGTTGAACTGAACACGTACTGTCTTTCATGGCTGCTATCATGGATATATACATTTCATCATCTTCAATGGATCATAGGATTAGCTCCCTCCTAATCCTTGCTTCATGTACAAGTGCATATAATTTGCTCCCTCCGTCTAACAGGGTCCATGCTTCCATCTACATACTTATTGTCTTCTGCAATATATAATTTGTCTCTCTTGTCTAACAAAGTCCATGCTTCCGTCTTGTTGTCTTCTACAAAAACGTCATAAGTATTTTTCCAATTTCCTCTCGATTGTTTGACTTCTTTCTGTCTTTGCTTTTTCTAAGTCTCTTCAAGATTGATTCTGATTTCGGCTTATCTTGTAATAGCTTTCACATGATATATTTCATCTTTTCTTGTTGTTCTTCCATGGATATATTTTTTCTTGGAACATTTTATCTTTCTAAGAGATAGATATACAAGATATGTATAGAGACGATGCAAACAAGATATGTACAGAAAATAAGAAGAGTGTTGTTACCTTTTAGTAGAAGAAGTCTCTTCCATCCTTCTTAGTCTTCTTTGTAGGTTCCTTTTCCTCAACAATTGATGCTTCATATTTCTCTTTCCTTTTCTTTAGCTCGGGACACTTGTTCCTGTAGTGACCGTACTTTTGACAGTTGAAGCACTGTATTTCTAAAATATTTTTTCTTTGTTTTGGCTTCCTTCTTGAATCGAACTATCTTTTGTCCCTGAAGTTCTTGAATCTTGCTGTGAAGGCTTGATCATCATACTTCTTTTGAGGTTTCTCTTTTGCATTGATCCTTGATTCTTCTTGAGTACAACGAGTCCAAAGTTCTTCAAATGTCGGGTACTCCTTCCTTGTGTTCATGCTTGTGG